>AP028261.1:12667848-12681503 GCA_030269945.2 Trilocha varians | reverse complement strand
CCTGGCCTGGCCTGGCCTGGCCTGGCCTGGCCCTGGCCTGGCCTGGCCTGGCCTGGCCCTGGCCTGGCCCTGGCCTGGCCTGGCCTGGCCTGGCCTGGCCTGGCCTGGCCTGGCCTGGCCTGGCCCTGGCCCTGGCCTGGCCTGGCCTGGCCTGGCCTGGCCTGGCCTGGCCTGGCCTGGCCTGGCCTGGCCTGGCCTGGCCTGGCCTGGCCTGGCCTGGCCTGGCCCTGGCCTGGCCTGGCCCTGGCCCTGGCCCTGGCCCTGGCCTGGCCTGGCCTGGCCTGGCCTGGCCTGGCCTGGCCTGGCCCTGGCCTGGCCTGGCCTGGCCTGGCCTGGCCTGGCCTGGCCTGGCCTGGCCTGGCCTGGCCTGGCCTGGCCTGGCCTGGCCTGGCCTGGCCTGGCCTGGCCTGGCCTGGCCTGGCCTGGCCTGGCCTGGCCTGGCCTGGCCTGGCCTGGCCTGGCCTGGCCTGGCCTGGCCTGGCCTGGCCTGGCCTGGCCTGGCCTGGCCCTGGCCTGGCCTGGCCTGGCCTGGCCTGGCCTGGCCCTGGCCTGGCCTGGCCTGGCCTGGCCTGGCCTGGCCTGGCCTGGCCTGGCCTGGCCTGGCCTGGCCTGGCCTGGCCTGGCCTGGCCTGGCCTGGCCTGGCCTGGCCTGGCCTGGCCTGGCCTGGCCTGGCCTGGCCTGGCCTGGCCTGGCCTGGCCTGGCCTGGCCTGGCCTGGCCTGGCCTGGCCTGGCCTGGCCCTGGCCTGGCCTGGCCTGGCCTGGCCTGGCCTGGCCTGGCCTGGCCTGGCCTGGCCTGGCCTGGCCTGGCCTGGCCTGGCCTGGCCTGGCCTGGCCTGGCCTGGCCTGGCCTGGCCTGGCCTGGCCTGGCCTGGCCTGGCCTGGCCTGGCCTGGCCTGGCCTGGCCTGGCCTGGCCTGGCCTGGCCCTGGCCTGGCCTGGCCTGGCCTGGCCTGGCCCTGGCCTGGCCTGGCCTGGCCTGGCCTGGCCTGGCCTGGCCTGGCCTGGCCTGGCCTGGCCCTGGCCCTGGCCTGGCCTGGCCCTGGCCCTGGCCTGGCCTGGCCTGGCCTGGCCTGGCCTGGCCTGGCCCTGGCCTGGCCTGGCCCTGGCCTGGCCTGGCCCTGGCCTGGCCTGGCCTGGCCTGGCCTGGCCTGGCCTGGCCTGGCCTGGCCTGGCCTGGCCTGGCCTGGCCTGGCCCTGGCCTGGCCTGGCCTGGCCTGGCCTGGCCTGGCCTGGCCTGGCCTGGCCTGGCCTGGCCTGGCCTGGCCTGGCCTGGCCTGGCCTGGCCTGGCCCTGGCCTGGCCTGGCCTGGCCTGGCCTGGCCTGGCCTGGCCTGGCCCTGGCCTGGCCTGGCCCTGGCCTGGCCCTGGCCTGGCCTGGCCTGGCCTGGCCTGGCCTGGCCTGGCCTGGCCTGGCCTGGCCTGGCCTGGCCTGGCCTGGCCTGGCCTGGCCTGGCCTGGCCTGGCCTGGCCTGGCCTGGCCTGGCCTGGCCTGGCCTGGCCTGGCCTGGCCTGGCCTGGCCTGGCCCTGGCCTGGCCTGGCCTGGCCTGGCCTGGCCTGGCCTGGCCTGGCCTGGCCTGGCCTGGCCTGGCCTGGCCTGGCCTGGCCCTGGCCTGGCCTGGCCTGGCCTGGCCTGGCCTGGCCTGGCCTGGCCTGGCCTGGCCTGGCCTGGCCTGGCCTGGCCTGGCCTGGCCTGGCCTGGCCTGGCCTGGCCTGGCCCTGGCCTGGCCTGGCCTGGCCTGGCCTGGCCTGGCCTGGCCTGGCCTGGCCTGGCCTGGCCTGGCCTGGCCTGGCCTGGCCTGGCCTGGCCTGGCCTGGCCTGGCCCTGGCCTGGCCTGGCCTGGCCTGGCCTGGCCTGGCCTGGCCCTGGCCTGGCCTGGCCTGGCCTGGCCTGGCCTGGCCTGGCCTGGCCTGGCCTGGCCCTGGCCCTGGCCCTGGCCTGGCCTGGCCTGGCCTGGCCTGGCCTGGCCTGGCCTGGCCCTGGCCTGGCCTGGCCTGGCCTGGCCTGGCCTGGCCTGGCCTGGCCTGGCCTGGCCTGGCCTGGCCTGGCCTGGCCTGGCCCTGGCCTGGCCTGGCCTGGCCTGGCCTGGCCTGGCCTGGCCTGGCCTGGCCTGGCCTGGCCTGGCCTGGCCTGGCCTGGCCTGGCCTGGCCTGGCCTGGCCTGGCCTGGCCTGGCCTGGCCTGGCCTGGCCTGGCCTGGCCTGGCCCTGGCCTGGCCTGGCCTGGCCTGGCCTGGCCTGGCCTGGCCCTGGCCTGGCCCTGGCCTGGCCTGGCCTGGCCTGGCCTGGCCCTGGCCTGGCCTGGCCTGGCCTGGCCTGGCCTGGCCTGGCCTGGCCTGGCCTGGCCTGGCCTGGCCTGGCCTGGCCTGGCCTGGCCTGGCCTGGCCTGGCCTGGCCTGGCCTGGCCTGGCCTGGCCTGGCCTGGCCTGGCCTGGCCTGGCCTGGCCTGGCCTGGCCTGGCCTGGCCTGGCCTGGCCTGGCCTGGCCTGGCCTGGCCTGGCCTGGCCTGGCCTGGCCTGGCCTGGCCTGGCCCTGGCCTGGCCTGGCCTGGCCTGGCCTGGCCTGGCCTGGCCTGGCCTGGCCTGGCCTGGCCTGGCCTGGCCTGGCCTGGCCTGGCCTGGCCTGGCCCTGGCCTGGCCTGGCCTGGCCTGGCCTGGCCTGGCCTGGCCTGGCCTGGCCTGGCCTGGCCTGGCCTGGCCTGGCCTGGCCTGGCCTGGCCTGGCCTGGCCTGGCCTGGCCTGGCCTGGCCTGGCCTGGCCTGGCCTGGCCTGGCCTGGCCTGGCCTGGCCTGGCCTGGCCTGGCCTGGCCTGGCCTGGCCCTGGCCTGGCCTGGCCTGGCCCTGGCCTGGCCTGGCCTGGCCTGGCCTGGCCTGGCCTGGCCTGGCCTGGCCTGGCCTGGCCTGGCCTGGCCTGGCCTGGCCTGGCCTGGCCTGGCCTGGCCTGGCCTGGCCTGGCCTGGCCCTGGCCTGGCCTGGCCTGGCCTGGCCTGGCCTGGCCTGGCCTGGCCTGGCCTGGCCTGGCCTGGCCTGGCCTGGCCTGGCCTGGCCTGGCCTGGCCTGGCCTGGCCTGGCCTGGCCTGGCCTGGCCTGGCCTGGCCTGGCCTGGCCTGGCCTGGCCTGGCCTGGCCTGGCCTGGCCTGGCCTGGCCTGGCCTGGCCTGGCCTGGCCTGGCCTGGCCTGGCCTGGCCTGGCCTGGCCTGGCCTGGCCCTGGCCTGGCCTGGCCTGGCCTGGCCTGGCCTGGCCTGGCCTGGCCTGGCCTGGCCCTGGCCCTGGCCTGGCCTGGCCTGGCCTGGCCTGGCCTGGCCTGGCCTGGCCTGGCCTGGCCTGGCCTGGCCTGGCCTGGCCTGGCCTGGCCTGGCCTGGCCTGGCCTGGCCTGGCCTGGCCTGGCCTGGCCTGGCCTGGCCTGGCCTGGCCCTGGCCTGGCCTGGCCTGGCCTGGCCTGGCCTGGCCCTGGCCTGGCCTGGCCTGGCCTGGCCTGGCCTGGCCTGGCCTGGCCTGGCCTGGCCTGGCCTGGCCTGGCCTGGCCTGGCCTGGCCTGGCCTGGCCTGGCCTGGCCTGGCCTGGCCTGGCCTGGCCTGGCCTGGCCTGGCCTGGCCTGGCCTGGCCTGGCCTGGCCTGGCCTGGCCTGGCCTGGCCTGGCCTGGCCTGGCCTGGCCTGGCCTGGCCTGGCCTGGCCTGGCCTGGCCTGGCCTGGCCTGGCCTGGCCTGGCCCTGGCCTGGCCTGGCCTGGCCTGGCCTGGCCTGGCCCTGGCCTGGCCTGGCCTGGCCTGGCCTGGCCTGGCCTGGCCTGGCCTGGCCTGGCCTGGCCTGGCCTGGCCTGGCCTGGCCTGGCCTGGCCTGGCCTGGCCCTGGCCTGGCCTGGCCTGGCCTGGCCTGGCCTGGCCTGGCCCTGGCCTGGCCTGGCCCTGGCCTGGCCTGGCCTGGCCTGGCCTGGCCTGGCCTGGCCTGGCCCTGGCCTGGCCTGGCCTGGCCTGGCCTGGCCTGGCCTGGCCTGGCCTGGCCTGGCCTGGCCTGGCCTGGCCTGGCCTGGCCTGGCCTGGCCTGGCCTGGCCTGGCCTGGCCTGGCCTGGCCTGGCCTGGCCTGGCCTGGCCTGGCCTGGCCTGGCCTGGCCTGGCCCTGGCCTGGCCCTGGCCTGGCCTGGCCCTGGCCTGGCCTGGCCTGGCCTGGCCCTGGCCTGGCCTGGCCTGGCCTGGCCTGGCCTGGCCTGGCCTGGCCTGGCCTGGCCTGGCCTGGCCTGGCCTGGCCTGGCCTGGCCTGGCCTGGCCTGGCCTGGCCTGGCCTGGCCTGGCCTGGCCTGGCCTGGCCTGGCCTGGCCTGGCCTGGCCTGGCCTGGCCTGGCCTGGCCCTGGCCTGGCCCTGGCCTGGCCTGGCCTGGCCCTGGCCTGGCCTGGCCTGGCCTGGCCTGGCCTGGCCTGGCCTGGCCTGGCCTGGCCTGGCCTGGCCTGGCCCTGGCCTGGCCTGGCCTGGCCTGGCCTGGCCTGGCCTGGCCTGGCCTGGCCTGGCCTGGCCTGGCCTGGCCTGGCCTGGCCTGGCCTGGCCTGGCCTGGCCTGGCCTGGCCTGGCCCTGGCCTGGCCTGGCCTGGCCTGGCCTGGCCTGGCCTGGCCTGGCCTGGCCTGGCCTGGCCTGGCCTGGCCTGGCCTGGCCTGGCCTGGCCTGGCCTGGCCTGGCCCTGGCCTGGCCTGGCCTGGCCTGGCCTGGCCTGGCCTGGCCTGGCCTGGCCCTGGCCTGGCCCTGGCCTGGCCTGGCCTGGCCTGGCCTGGCCTGGCCTGGCCTGGCCTGGCCTGGCCTGGCCTGGCCTGGCCTGGCCTGGCCTGGCCTGGCCTGGCCTGGCCTGGCCTGGCCTGGCCTGGCCTGGCCTGGCCTGGCCTGGCCTGGCCTGGCCTGAGCCTGGCCCTGGCCCTGGCCTGGCCTGGCCTGGCCTGGCCCTGGCCTGGCCTGGCCTGGCCCTGGCCCTGGCCTGGCCCTGGCCTGGCCTGGCCCTGGCCTGGCCTGGCCTGGCCTGGCCTGGCCTGCCTGGCCTGGCCCTGGCCCTGGCCCTGGCCTGGCCTGGCCCTGGCCCTGGCCTGGCTGGCCTGGCCCCTGGCCTGGCCTGGCCTGGCCTGGCCCTGGCCTGGCCTGGCCTGGCCTGGCCTGGCCCTGGCCTGGCCTGGCCTGGCCTGGCCTGGCCCTGGCCTGGCCTGGCCTGGCTGGCCTGGCCTGGCCTGGCCTGGCCTGGCCTGGCCTGGCCCTGGCCTGGCCTGGCCTGGCCCTGGCCCTGGCCTGGCCTGGCCCTGGCCTGGCCTGGCCTGGCCTGGCCTGGCCTGGCCTGGCCTGGCCTGGCCTGGCCCTGGCCCTGGCCTGGCCTGGCCCTGGCCTGGCCTGGCCTGGCCTGGCCTGGCCTGGCCTGGCCTGGCCTGGCCTGGCCTGGCCTGGCCTGGCCTGGCCTGGCCTGGCCTGGCCTGGCCTGGCCTGGCCTGGCCTGGCCTGGCCTGGCCTGGCCTGGCCTGGCCTGGCCCTGGCCTGGCCTGGCCTGGCCTGGCCTGGCCTGGCCTGGCCTGGCCTGGCCTGGCCTGGCCTGGCCTGGCCTGGCCTGGCCTGGCCTGGCCTGGCCTGGCCTGGCCTGGCCCTGGCCTGGCCTGGCCTGGCCTGGCCTGGCCTGGCCTGGCCTGGCCTGGCCTGGCCTGGCCTGGCCTGGCCTGGCCTGGCCTGGCCTGGCCTGGCCTGGCCTGGCCCTGGCCTGGCCTGGCCTGGCCTGGCCTGGCCTGGCCTGGCCTGGCCTGGCCTGGCCTGGCCTGGCCTGGCCTGGCCTGGCCTGGCCTGGCCCTGGCCTGGCCTGGCCTGGCCTGGCCTGGCCTGGCCTGGCCTGGCCCTGGCCTGGCCTGGCCTGGCCCTGGCCTGGCCTGGCCTGGCCCTGGCCTGGCCTGGCCTGGCCTGGCCCTGGCCTGGCCTGGCCTGGCCCTGGCCTGGCCTGGCCTGGCCTGGCCTGGCCTGGCCTGGCCTGGCCTGGCCTGGCCTGGCCTGGCCTGGCCCTGGCCTGGCCTGGCCTGGCCTGGCCTGGGCCTGGCCTGGCCACTGGCCTGGCCTGGCTGGCCTGGCCTGGCCTGGCCTGGCCTGGCCCTGGCCTGGCCCTGGCCTGGCCTGGCCTGGCCTGGCCTGGCCTGGCCTGGCCTGGCCTGGCCTGGCCCTGGCCTGGCCTGGCCTGGCCTGGCCTGGCCTGGCCTGGCCTGGCCTGGCCTGGCCTGGCCTGGCCTGGCCTGGCCTGGCCTGGCCTGGCCCTGGCCTGGCCCTGGCCTGGCCCTGGCCTGGCCTGGCCTGGCCTGGCCTGGCCTGGCCTGGCCTGGCCTGGCCTGGCCTGGCCTGGCCTGGCCTGGGCTGGCCTGGCCTGGCCTGGCCTGGCCTGGCCTGGCCTGGCCTGGCCTGGCCTGGCCTGGCCTGGCCTGGCCTGGCCTGGCCTGGCCTGGCCTGGCCTGGCCTGGCCTGGCCTGGCCTGGCCTGGCCTGGCCTGGCCTGGCCTGGCCTGGCCTGGCCTGGCCCTGGCCTGGCCCTGGCCTGGCCTGGCCTGGCCTGGCCTGGCCCTGGCCCCCCTGGCCTGGCCTGGCCTGGCCTGGCCTGGCCTGGCCTGGCCTGGCCTGGCCTGGCCTGGCCTGGCCTGGCCTGGCCTGGCCTGGCCCTGGCCTGGCCTGGCCTGGCCTGGCCTGGCCTGGCCTGGCCTGGCCCTGGCCTGGCCTGGCCTGGCCTGGCCTGGCCTGGCCTGGCCTGGCCTGGCCTGGCCTGGCCTGGCCTGGCCTGGCCTGGCCCTGGCCCTGGCCTGGCCTGGCCTGGCCTGGCCTGGCCTAGCCTGGCCTGGCCTGGCCTGGCCTGGCCTGGCCTGGCCTGGCCTGGCCTGGCCTGGCCTAGCCTAGCCTGGCCTGGCCTGGCCTGGCCTGGCCTAACCTAACCCTAACCCCCAGCAGCTAAAAAACTTGGGTAGTGAAAAGCCTCAACACCATCCAGAGAGACTTTGCACAAAAAATTTCCAGAGCTTATCGAACGGTGTCTTTAAATGCGTCTTCATTGCTTGCTGGCGTTCTACCCCTAGACCTCAGGGTGCAGGAAGCAGCTGCATTATACGAAGCCAAAAGAGGAATCACGTCGCTTGCTGACCGGGACGTCGAACTGAAGGCGAGATACACGGATCTTGGACATCCGGCGGAACGAACGACCTTAACCTTTGCCAGTCTGGTAGACCAACAAGAAATTGATAACCACGCAAATCACGATGTGCAAATTTACACTGACGGCAGCAAGATTAACGAAGAAGTTGGTGCCGCGCTGTCGATATGGACAAACGGGGTTGAGACCAAATCCATAAAGTTAAAGCTGCCGTCTTACTGCACGGTCTACCAGGCGGAGCTCCTGGCCATATGTGGGGCCACTCGCGAAGTATTCCGGAATGCCCATCATGAATTTGATATCTTAAGTGACTCCAGGTCAGCACTGGAAGCAATAACAGGAAGCGAGCCATCCCATCAACTGGCCATAGAAGTCAAAAACAATATACAAACTGCTCGACAGCAGAACAAAGTAATCCATCTGTACTGGGTTAAAGCACATGTGGGCATTCCCGGGAACGAGCGGGCAGACGTGTTGGCCAAGACAGCTTCTGCACTGAAAAAGAGCCCGGACTATGATAAGGTCCCGGTTTCATTCCACAAGAGACAGATCCGGAGGAACACTCTTGAGGAGTGGAACCGGAGGTATCAGTCCGGTACCACCGCGGCTACGACCAAGCTGTTCTTCCCGGATGCAGTGAAGGCCTACAGCGTTGTAAGGAAGATGGAGGTGACAAATGTCAAAACCCAGTTGTTCACCGGGCACGGTGGATTGTCTGAGTACTTATTTAGATTTAAGTGCAAAAACAATCCATCGTGCACCTGTGACAACGTCACGGACGAGACAGTCCCTCACCTTCTATTTGAATGTCCAATGTTTGGCACAGCACGATACGACCTGGAGATAAAAACGGGCATTCAAATGCATCCAAACAACGTTGCAGAACTAATGTCAAAAGATGACACTAGAAATGAATTTATAAAATTCGGTGTAAAAGTATTGAAAACCGTAATAAAAAGAAATAAGACGTAAATCATTACTTTAGTTTATGTAAATAATATAATTAATATTGAATGTGTACAAGTATAATAATATGTATAAATATAATATGTGTATGTAAAACAGTGCTAAATTGTAACCAAACTAGTTGTAAATAATATCTGTTAATAATTGAAAGCTAATAACCATAAAGAAAAATTTTGATATAAAATCAAAAGTGTAAATAAATAAAACATGATTAATAAAGTTTTTGACCATGTCAAAAGACAAGCGAGAAAAAAAAAAAAAAAAAAAAAAAAAAACAAAACCAAACCAAACCAAACCAAACCAAACCAAACCAAACCAAACCAAACCAAACCAAACCAAACCAAACCAAACCTAACCTAACCTAACCTAACCTAACCTAACCTAACCTAACCTAACCTAACCTAACCTAACCTAACCTAACCTAACCTAACTAACTAACCTAACCAAACTAACCAAACACCAACAAAAAAAACCAAAAACCAACCAACCACCACCACCACCACACTACCTACCTACTACTACTACACACACACTACCCCCTAACTACACACACACACACACACACAACACACCAACCTAACCTAACCTAACCTAACCTAACCCCTAACCCTAACCTAACCTAACCTAACCCTAACCTAACCCTAACCTAACCCTAACCTAACCCTAACCTAACCTAACCTAACCTAACCTAACCTAACCTAACCCTAACCTAACCTAACCTAACCTAACCCTAACCTAACCTAACCTAACCTAACCTAACCTAACCTAACCTAACCTAACCTAACCTAACCTAACCTAACCTAACCTAACCTAACCTAACCTAACCTAACCTAACCTAACCTAACCTAACCTAACCTAACCTAACCTAACCTAACCTAACCTAACCTAACCTAACCTAACCTAACCTAACCTAACCTAACCTAACCTAACCTAACCTAACCGAGTGTTCCTTGACTTTGGTTTGCCAAATTTGGTATATATTTACAAATAATTTTACTGTGACATATAGTCGGAAGAGATTTTCATTTTCCGTAGTATTTTCCGTATTTTCCATCAAAAACATTAAATTAACTTACGTACATTTGATATTTTACTCCAGAATCGGTTTTAACCGATTTTGTTAGTCTTCTTCTCGCACCATACAGTCTTTTTAAATCACGCCGAGCCCTCTGCACCTGAAACATAAAACAAAATTAATAATAAAACATATTTCGATATAATATTAAACTTTTTCCTACATTTTTGATTCATTCACAACAGCTGTGAATACACAAACCCGCTTCCCGGGAAACTTTTTTCCTTTAGCATCCTCGTTTTTCTCGATTCCAAAGGAGCGGCTGGATCGCACCTGTCGAAAGACACCGGTCCCGGCCGAATCCGACCAGCGGTTCCCGAGATAATCGAGGAAAACCAAAAACTTTAGCCCACCACACCCGCCCATTTGTCATACATCGCTTAGGTGGATTTCGAAAAGTGAGATTTTTCGATTTTTCCGAAAAAATATATTTTGTAGTCCTGCTCACAGGCGATAGTTTCATTGTGGTTTCCGCTCCGGGATATCAGTGTAGCGGCCACAAAAAATTCCCAAAGTCAAGAGATCAAAAAATTTTATTTTATTTAATATATTATTTATTAGACAAACCGCGCTTGCATAATTAAGGGTGCACACACAACCAACCACACACACACACATACACTCACACACGCACACACACACGCATTTATACGTACATACACACACATATACACACATACACAAGTACACTTAGCGAGAAACTTACCGATCAGTGACGGACGCAATTCAGTACTACACTCGCAATACCTGGAACAAATAAGAAAACGATTATTAAAACATCAGAACTGACATATAATAGGACAGGGCTCTATACACCCCAAAAGTTAGTTATAAGACACGGGCCATATACACCCAAAACTTAATCATAAGGATTCAAATTTATTATATACATCGACGATAATCCCCCGAAATGTACTCAGTCGGAAGAACCCCGACAAAGAAGGACGCTAACAAGACAGTCTCCCTTGGAGACGAAAAGGGAGCAGGCGCGAGCCAAAAAAGGGTACGCGAGAGCATCGAGGGATGGGAATCCGGAAGGAAAACCCCAGACCCTGTTACAAATCCCGCGACAACCTCGCAAGCCAAGACAAAGGAGGCGACAGCGCCAGTTGACAAAAGGCTTATTACAGGGACATTGACACAAGGTGAAACCGTGAGCCCGACAAAAATGCTGGACAGGACTGCCGAAGCCAGAGGATGCAGGGCAAAGGCACTGCTAAACCTCAACAACTCTAGAAATATAAAAAACGAAATAAAGGACGCTGTAAAACAAGCCGTGGAGCGCCTTTATATACTGGTTAGAGACTCTGAAAACGATAGGAAGACGAACATGAGTAAAGATAGTGGTGAACCGAAGCCCACACATACCTCAACACCAATACAACAACCTGTGCTTCCAGAATGTCGCAAGGAACAAAAAGAGCTCCAGAGGATGCTCGAAGAGCACGGAAAACACCTTGCCGAAAGTAGACAGCAAATGAAGCAACTCCAAGAGCAGCTTCGAGAACACAAGGGAGGCCTGGAAGCACACGGACAGACCCTAGAACACCATACACAAAAAGTGGAAAGGGCAACGTACGCCACCGTGGCCGCTAGAGAGAAGGTGAAAACAAGATCAGAGAATGAAACAATGCATGCTGTGGTAGTCACCTCTACAAACGAAATGGACACGGGAGACCAGGTGATAGAAAAAATCAAAGATACAGTGAAGGCAAGGGAAGAAGGAATCCGAGTGGATAAAGTAAGGAAAGCTCGCGACAGAAAGGTGATAGTAGGTTGTAGAGATCAGGCTGAAATGAAGAAGGTCACAGAAAGAATTAGACAGAGCGGAAACACCTTAAGAGTGGAAGAGGTCAAAAACAAGGATCCTCTGGTAATCCTATTCGGAGTCCTGAACTGTAATTCTGACGAAGATATCCTGAACGCACTGAAAAACCAGAACCGTCAACTACTGGAGGGAATTGCAGGGCAGGACGAAAGGATGGAGGTTCGTTTTAGGCGCAGAGCGAGGAATCCGCTAACGGCGCACTGCGTGCTGAGGGTCTCGCCGCAGATATGGCAACGTCTTACAGACGCAAAATCGGTGCACATAGACATCCAAAGAGTGAGAGTCGAAGACCAGTCTCCACTCATGCAGTGCTCGCGCTGTCTGGGCTATGGGCACGGTCGAAAGCACTGTCAGGATGAAGTAGATGCGTGCAGCCACTGCGGCGAGGCTCATCTCAGGGCGCGGTGCCCTAAGTTGATGGAAAACACCGACGCAAAATGTATAAACTGTTGCCGAGCCAAAATGACTAAGATAAATCACAATGCTTTCTCGGAGGAGTGCCCAGTCAGGAAGAAGTGGGACGCGCTAGCAAGATCGACAGTAGCGTACTGCTAAGGGCACCCTCAGAACTTATAACAATGAACCGAATAACCTGAAACTAGCACAAATTAATACACAAAGGAAGCAACTGGCTACTGAGGAGGTTATTAAGGATCTAACAGAGGGAAAATATGACATCGCACTCGTACAGGAACCATACACGGGAAACACAAAGAGAGTAAAACTGTACAGTGGGGTTTCTGTATACCAATACACAGAGCAACATAGTGATATAGCCACCATCAAAGCCGTTATCATAACAGCTGAACGAATCTCGGAGACATGCCCGTGTCCGGAATATACCACCGCTAATATTGCAGTCTTAAAAGTCCGAACAAGCACTGGATGGCTAAACCTGGTATCATTTTACCTTGAACCAGACAAACCGCTGGCACCCTATATGGAACAACTAGCAAACATTAAAACAAAAAACAATGCTAACATCATTATGGCTGGTGACATAAACGCCCGAAGCATATGGTGGGGTGGAAACTATGAAAATAATAGAGGGAAAATGGCCTCACAGTTCATCACCGATATGCAGATGCATGTAGTAAACACCGGCAATATACCAACATTTAATACAATTCGAGGAGGGAAGCAGTATACTAGCCACATTGATGTAACGCTTTGCTCTGGTGATCTCTTGGGCGTACTTGAGGACTGGAGGGTGGAGGAAGACACCAGCTCGGACCATGCAAGGATTATGTTTCAAATAAGACAGGGAAAAAACAGACAAGAATTGCGAAAAATAACAACTAGAAAATACAATACCAGAAACGTAGAATGGGACAAGTTTCACAAGGAAATGGAAAAATACAAAAAGGAAGATAAATTAAATATTGAAGAAATACAAAAAACCGAAACCAAAGAACAATTAGAACAGATAATAAATAAATATAACAATATAATTACCAAAGCAGCAAACAAAATAATCCCTAAGTTTAAGGAAAGGAAGACAAAGACCTTCGCATGGTGGAGTAAAGTGCTGGATGAAATGAGGGAAAGAGTCGCCAGGATGAAGCGAAGAATACGTTGGGCAGCTCCAGTTCGCAAGAGAAAGGTCATAGCGGAATATCTCGAAGAAAAGGGCAAATATGAGGAAGCAATAAGGACAGCGAAAATAACAAGCTGGAAAGAATTTTGTGGAAAACAGAACCGCGAAAGTGTCTGGGATGGAATATACAGGGTTATTCGACAAACAAGCAGAAAAAAATGAACAACCACTCCTAAAGCAGAATGGAGAATACCTGAGCCGGGAGGAATCTGCACGCCTGCTCGCTGAGACCTTCTACCCGGAGGACTCGAGAGAAGGAGAAGGGCAATACCACCGAGACATCAGACATCGTGCCAAAGAAGTAAATGAGGTGGAGCATGATAGAGCTCATGATCCCCCATTTACAATTTATGAGCTAAAACTCTCGATGGAATCCTTCAATCCCAAAAAAGCCCCGGGGCCAGATGGTCTCACAGCAGACATCTGCTCAAGAGCAATAGGGAATGACCCTGGACTGTTCTTGGAGATCGCAAACAGGTGCCTGACTATCGGGTGCTTCCCCGTGACCTGGAAGAGGGCGGCGGTCATAGTATTACCTAAGCCAAACAAAACCGACTACACTACACCCAAGTCTTATAGACCGATAGGCCTGCTCCCGGTCATGGGGAAAATAGTCGAGAAGATGGTCACCAATCGACTAAAATGGCATATACTCCCGAAATTGAGCCAGAAACAGTATGGGTTCATACCGCAAAGGAGTACGGAGGACTCCCTCTGTGACCTGATTGACAGAATTCACAAAAAGCTCAGGGAAAAAAAGCTTATAGTGATGGTCTCTCTGGACATAGAGGGGGCCTTCGACTCTGCGTGGTGGCCAGCCATAACGATCAGGCTGGCTGAAATCGGATGCCCAATCAACATATGTCGATTGATGGAGGACTACCTGGACGGAAGGAGAGTCACAGTGACATACGCGGGAAAAGAGCACAGCAGGAACACCGAAAAGGGCTGTGTCCAGGGATCGGTGGCGGGACCGATTCTATGGAATTTGCTCCTGGACCCGCTGTTGAAGGGGTTGGAGGAGAGAGGGGTCTACGTCCAGGCATTCGCAGATGACG
>AP028261.1:12447848-12660348 GCA_030269945.2 Trilocha varians | reverse complement strand
GACGCACGTCGATGGGCGCGCGCTCGTCGTACAGCGTCGGCGCCTGCAGGATGATGCCGGCCGAGCCCACCACCACCGCCAGCGTGAAGATCCACAGGAACAGCCGGTCCAGCACCATCGCCACGTACTTCCAGTCCTCCTTCACCTGCACGCACACACGCAAACAACATTACTATTACCAATTACGACTTGACGCGTATTACAGTTCGTCGCCTCAGTGTTTGTTTGGCCTATCTGACATTTTTTTACGAAAATGACTTTTTAATGCAGTATTATAAAGAATAAAATTTCCATCCGACTGGTAATTTTTTTTTTTTAATATTCAATTCTAAAACAATAAAAATCTCATTTCAATTTTTTTCTCAACACGGCGCTTAAAGAAAATTCCGTGCTTGTTTGCTGTCTCCTGTAAAATTTGCTCGAGTGCAGATAGGCCAAACAAGCACTGAGGCGACGATGTGCACAGTACTGTTATGCACTTTACTCACTCTGGTCGACTCCTCCTCTTTCCTTGTTTGCTCCGCGATGTAATTGATGCCGTCAATAGCTTTGTGTATCTCAGGACAGCGGTGCCATCGTCGGAGCGTGTCGCAAAGCAGCGGCGTGTCATCGGGCGCGCAAACGGCGCAGGGGTGCGAGGGCGGGGGGTGCGCGGCCGCCGAGGGGGGAGCGTGCGGCGGTGGGCGTGGAGGGGACGGCACCTCCTCCCACCGACCCACCTCTCCGCCCGTCAGAAGACCAGCACTGTAACCATCATCGAATAATATTAATTGTATTAATAGGTCAGTACTAGTCTTAGTGCAGTAGTGTGTTATAAGAGAACTCACAATCGACTGCGATGCGGGTCGAGTCGGTAGTGCGGCCTCCGCATGACGAGCAGCCGCGGCAACACGTGGATGAAGACACGTCGCACCCAGGGGGACATCGTATGCGTCTGAGGGGACCGGAAGTGTACGTTCAATACCACCACCGTCACGCATATACTGTAACCAAAACAACGTCACATAAGTCGCGTCGTATAAGTCGCATATTACTAATATTATGAATTAATGATATAATTCGTACCTGAAAGTGTCGAGTATCATTGTGAAGAGTACGAACTTGCCGAGCAGTGGCACCACCAGCGACGTCGGCGGAATGATCTCCGCCAGCAGCAGGAAGAACACGGTCAGCGACAGCAGAATAGAGATAGAGAGCGACACCTTCTCTCCGCTGTCAGAAGGAAGGTAGAACACCAGCACCGTTAGGAACGAGATGCCCATACACGGGATGATCAGGTTCACTGTGTAGAAAAGAGTCTTCCGACGCATCGTGATATTGAACGTGATGTCGAGGTATGGCTCATCGCAACAAGTGTAGAACTTTTCATTTCTGTAATCATATCATCACAGGTTTGGTGAGTAAGGCAAGTTCACGGATAGCATTGAATTCCAATGTAGATATCAGCTAAATGTATAAATAAGTTACCGGACGGCTGGAACCTCGAGTATGTCCCACTCGACTGAGGTGTAGAACTCAGAGAGGTCGACCCCGAGCTCCACCACGTTCGTTCCTCGCACTTCGTCTATGTGTCGCAGATCCACCTAAACATATAGAGTAAACTCCATGATTTGTTGTACAGGATCATAATCATACAACATTCTATTGGTAGTTGAGCATATACCTGGAATCCGTCGTAGGTCCACGAGCCGAACTTCATGACGCAGGTCTGTTGATCGAAGGGGAAGTACTCGACGTCGATCTCGCAGGAAGACTTGTAGATGGCGGGAGGACGCCACTCAACGCGGCCCGTGTAGTTGAGCGTCGCCTTCGTCGCCAGCGTCACCTCGAAGTTCCCGTCTGCACTGTAAGTAGGAACATAACAGAGTTTAACAGAGTGACCGATGTGTGTGTGTGTGTTTGCGTGTGCGTGTGTGTGGTACGTACTTGTTGTAGAGCACGATGTCAGGTCTCCAGATGTGGTCGGAGGGCACGTGCAGCATCTCGACGCCGCCGTACTCGCGCGGCTCCCACGACAATTTGTAGTCATACCACGTCTACAAGAACAAGGTTCAACTTCTTACCAACTTATAAATTAATTTTATATTTCGTAATGACAGCAGTACTTACCTGTTCTACCCATAAATTCGTTGTCATGATCTGATTTTTCAGGTTCTGAAATGTGAAACATAACATTGTAGTTTTAATTTTGTACTGTTCATTAATAATCGAAAACCGAAAAATCTTCAGTGGAGCGTATACTCAACCAAGTCTATCTACTTCACAAAATTTTATTATGTTGTAAGTAGGAGGATTTTTAATACTTCTCAAATATACAGGTTTTTTCACGTTATTTTACTTTTTTTTTTTAACTAATACCTAGTAGGTACAGTGGGTTGTGAAGAAATTTAAATGGCAGAGGTACTGAGTATAATTTCATCTGTTAAGCTGGCCTTTCTAATTAATTCCGAAATTCATTTCATCTTCTGTTACTAACAGTAACTACTATAGAGGAGGTCAAATTATAATATTTAACTACACTTCTTTTTCTGCTTTACGAGATTACTATTATGTGAAAAGATGACATCGACCAGCAGCGTCGAATGATGTATCACCATTAATAGAATTATTGTGGCTAATCACGCCTATTGTGAACGGTCTCAGTAGGGTGGTATATCATCATCATCATCAGCCTATAGACGTCCACTGCAGGACATAGGCCTTCCTCATACCTCGCCACATCGACCGGTCCTGCGCCATCTGCATCCAGTGACCTCCCACGATTCTAACCAGATCGTCGGTCCATCTTGTGGGGGTCTACCAACATTGCACCTACCGGTTCGTGGCCGCCACTTCAGAACTTTTGGGCCACATCGGCCATCCGTTCTTCGCACAATGTGTCCTGCCCATTGCCACTTCAAAGATGCAATTCTTTGGACTATGTCGGTTACTTTAGTCCTTCTGCGGATCTCCTCATTTCTGATTTGATCACGCAGAGCTGATTTGAGAGGATGGTATATTGCCACTATCAAATGCTGGCTACTACTACTGGTTATAAGGTAAAGAGTGTTTAAGGGCGTATTTCAGAGCAAGCAGACTTCCATAGTAACAGATGTGTGTATGGGTTGTGCTGATACGTACCACGTCGATGAGTTGACTCAGTTTGAGTTTGATCTTGACGGTGAGCGCGTCGCTGACGTTGAGCACGGGCCGCACCAGCTTGTTGTAGTTGCTGAGCAGGTCGTCGTAGAGTCGCTTGGCGTCCGGGTTGCCGGCGCACCCTGAACACGGACACGAGGTGGGTAAGTGTGTGTTTGTGTGTGTGTGTGTGTGTGAGGTCACTTGCGGCGGTAGAGTGCGAGGTACCTGCGAGCGCTAGGAGCAGCAGCAGCGGCGCTAGCAGCGAGTGCGGCGAGGGCAGCCGGGGAGCGCGGCGCGGCATGGCGGTCGCGGCGGCATGGCGTCAGCGCATGACGCTCGGCCCCGCCCCGCACGCGCGCTGCCTCACCCCCGCGACGACACACACACGCGCACTGCACGCGACACCATCACGCACCACACTATACCACATGTGCGCACCACGCGCGCGCTACAACACTCCGTATCCTGTCTCACAGCACAACACTCTTATTTACCACTAGTGTTATAAACCAATACAAATATCATATAAACTGAAATTAAACACAACACTCGTAAGATATTTATGTGGTTCAAAATGAAACTATTATTGATAGGACTATCTATTGTGTGCCAGTAGTATTTTGACCCGATGGTCCATGGTTGATACATATTATATTAAGTGGGTCAGATAAATAAATAAATAAATGAATTGAAGAAAAATAATTAACTGACCCGCGCAACTTCGTCTACGTCAAGAATGGAGAAGTCAGTTAGTGCAGAGCAATATTATTATGCTTCGTTACGACATCAATTGTTGCAGCAAATGAGTTGAATTAGATGATAGATATTATTATGTTTCTCTATAAAATCTGTCAGATTCACGTAAAAGATCTCGGCCTTGTCTACAATGTGAACCCCTATTAACTCTAAATGGGGATCTAATTCATGTTCACCAATTAAAATATCTGGACACTGTCACTTTTGCAAAAAATGCAAAAATGAGTTTAATATCTAAAAATGATCCTAATCCCCTTTACTTGGTGCGATAACAGTATAGTTAGTAACTTAGTAAACAATATACAAGGTGTCTCAAAAGAAATTTCATATTTAGTGGATTGATTAAAAAAAAAATGAAGCGGTGTATAGAAAAAAATGTTTATTTATTCTTAAAATACACTTTTTGGGAATTCATTTCTTAAAAATAATATCGTCTAAATGTAAACCCTCACGTTGATGGCACTCATTTAATCAAACAGTAA
Source organism: Trilocha varians (assembly GCA_030269945.2). Classification (NCBI taxonomy): domain Eukaryota; kingdom Metazoa; phylum Arthropoda; class Insecta; order Lepidoptera; family Bombycidae; genus Trilocha; species Trilocha varians. Next base: position 12,655,990 of record AP028261.1, on the reverse strand, counting down.
AATTACTTATGACTGCTCGACGGGTGGAGTGAGGGATGGTTGCCATTTCGTGACGGATATTTTCTTTCAAATGCGCCAGTGAAGTTGGTTTATTGGCGTAAACTTTAGATTTAAGATAACCCCATAGGAAAAAGTCCATAGTTGTTAAATCTGGGCTACGTGGAGGCCAATTTATGTCACCTCTCCGGGAGATCAATTTTCCTGAGAAAATTGCCTCTGACCGGCATCTTGGGGCTTTAATTCTTGCACCAATTGCATTTTGTAGGGGTGCAGCTTTAGATCTTTGTGCATAATGCGATGTAATGGTGATCTATGCACATTTAAAGCACTCGCGCGCTTCCGAATTGAAAGGCTCGGTTCGTCACGTACAGATTGATTAACACTCTCCACGTTTTCTACCGTTCTTGATGACCTAGGTCGCCCGGATTTTGATTTATCCAGTGTTGATCCAGTCTCTTCAAACTTTTTAACCCAATGTCGAATGAGAGGAAGGCTTGGCGCATCATTTAAGTGGTGAAAACCTCGAATACGTTGTCGAATCACCGTTCTTGTAAAACTCTCGCACGCACAACGCGCGGTCTGCTCCCGAGAATCGCTCCATAGCGACTGAATCCCCAAGAGCCAAGCTACCAATTGACATACCCCCGCACCCCTCAAGCGTTCACGCAGTAAGCTAAACAAATATAAAATTTCTTTTGAGACACCCTGTATATAAAATATGTTCTTGTTTTCTTTTTAACTCATTGTGACATAACTACAGTTATAATTTTTCGTTAGAGCCACTACGTCACTTCTGAGGGGTTTGGAAGAATTAAATAATGGTATACTTAGTATATTTTAACTGAGGATCTGTCAGACTACACAGACATTGTAAGAGAGCGTAGGACTCTTGCGATGTTCGGACCAAGTCAATTACGCTTCTCAAGGCGTACTGTCAGGGTCTGTACACGGATGGTCTGTGGTTTCGGCTCTCTAAATGTCACAAAATATTGGTCAATTGCTTGCGAATCCAATATCTTTTCGAAGATGTTGAGACTCCTCCGCTTCTGCAGTGCTTCGGAAATGTTCACTTTGACTTGAACAGACGATTGTTATGTCGTTATGCGTAAAAGGTTAAAAGGTAAAAAAGATACCATATTAAAAGCAGTTGCAGGAGATCCGTGCTCACCCTTTGTGAGGCGTTTGGTGCATACGATCGTACGACCGTTTTCTTTGGGCGATCGTTAGCAGATTTCGGGCTGCCGCGGTGCTTCACGCTGGTGCGAGCAAAGAAAACTATTTTCCTCTTGGTGGTGCGAAACGATTATCTCAAGTGTTTATAAAAAATTTACAGAGACAAATATGTATGTCATTTTGCTGTCTAAATTGTAGGTGTTCCCCATCAAAATATAACGCTAGGCTTTTAGACTTTTAGGACATTATACCAGGGTCAAAAACTGCCTGTTGGGACAGCGGGTCGAAATAGGCCCGCTGCCGCACTAGATGAAGGATTATGATTTTATTTGCCGCAGTGAATGTATGAATTACAATAATGCAAACTGAATAATAATATCACACTCAGAGAAAAAAATATCGCCTCTTCGCCAGATTACATCAAAAAATGTCATCATGTGTGTGAAGGATCAACAGTACTATTCACTACATTTACTGATTATAGAGTTGAGTTTACGAAGCAGAACGAGGACACATTAGGTTTATCTAAAGCTCAAAGATTAAATAACTTTCCAGCCCGGCCCGTTTATATGACAAGACTTTTAATAATTATCTTTTATAGGGAATAAATCCTACAAATATTTCACAATTAGTTTGTTTGAGATATTGTGATTAGGATTGTGTTCATGTCGTTCTTATCACATAATATTGTTATACAATATGATTTGAATGTGGATATGAATTTGAATATAATTATATATCAGTGAGTCCTTTATAGTGAGTCGTGTAATATATGGTACAGTAATTAACACAGCTCGTGACAATGCCGACACACAGACACACACACAATGTACTAATTAACCAACCCTGTGAACAATACGTCACCGCGACAAACAAGAACATTATATTATTTCGAACAGAGAACATTCCATAACCGCTTGTCATTCAATCTTACATGTAGATGTAGGTTCCCAAATCAGCAAGTATTTAAACATCTGATAGATTACAGGAACACCGTAAAATATAATATTTTGGATTCACGTGACATATTACTTTACACAATAATAAAGAAGAGTTCTCAGTGACACTCAAGTTGCTTACCAGCACGCGTCACCTGCTCTTTGAACACTAACTAGACAATTTCGACTCGACTTATGAACGTACGATTGTTTAGTTTAGTTCTCTTGAACCATGGAATACTTTATTTTTTATTAATAATCCCGTTTATGATCGGATCATATGAGGTACCATTTCCGTTATGGATGTGATTTTTTGTTTTATGATTCTCATAAGAAATTTTGATGAGCTTAAAAGAACAACGGTTTGAAACAGTTGCCCTTCAAGTCGCATCCGAAAATTCCATTCTGTGCAAGTGCTGTGTAATTTTAGTTTCTAATGATGGGATGTGTTTGTATATTAGTAAAATCTATATCAGTAGTATTCTCACGTTAATTTCAAAGCATAGTGAATGGGATACAATGATCGCGGTACGGAATCAATGTCCTCAGTGTTGGAGCAATAGATGAATGGTGATGTGTAGTTCATTTCTCTTGTAAAGATGTCCACTACTTTAAATGCTGCTATCAAGACATCATTTCTAATTACAATCGTTCGGGATGTCTTTCTAATAATATTCTGATGCGAGCTAGTTAAAAGTGAACAGCACTGTAACAACAAATGTTGAGCATTGGGTACTCTTATAAAGTCATGTTTTGTTCTATGTTTATTTATTTATCCAAAAGAAAGATACTACTTTTACAGGGTCATGTACCCCGATGCAGTAATACCTTTATACCTTGTTATACTTTTTGAACCCAGAAGTGCCGAAATTCAAAATTATTCTAAAGGTAAAGTTACTTTATATTTATAAGGTCTTCCTACTATTAAATAAATAAAAAATAAACATTTATATTTTGTGCTTAATACAATAAGTGTGGACATAGGTTAGTAATTGGTGGGAAGATGACGACGAGTAATTTCTAATCGTCATCAAATTAAAGAAAAGACAATAATTGAGTTCCATTGAGTTTGTTTCGTCAAGTTTTCTCAGGTACAGGAACAGGAGGGGGAGGCGTATATTTATTAGAACTGATGGAAGAGTCATTATTGACGACAAAAAAAACAATATTTTTTTTCATTTATAAAAAAAAAACATTTTGATTATCATCATCCATTTCAATCACAAAAATAAAAAAAATGATTGTATTGTGTGACCTTATTATCAAAATCATTAGATCCACATTAATTGCCTCAAAATATATGTAATGGGCAATCAATGTCTTAATTGTTAAATGTTATAATATCCACAGAAAATACAAATTCATCAACAGAATAAAATTAGTGGTCTTGTTACGAGAAATACAATATGTCCTCGTCGATAATAACAAGGGGCGGGGAATTGCTAAGTATGCATTTTTTTCTATCAGTTTTTTTTTACTTAATATCTGTGGAGATAATACGTATTGTATCCAGGATATTTCAGTTATGTTGGCAGAAACATTCTATTCAAGAACTGACCCAAAAGTTATGATGACAAGAAATAATAGTACAGAAAATAACCAACTACTATTGGTAATACTAAGATTACTATTTTGAGAAAAAAGAACATAATAGGTATACAAGGTCATTCACGCCACGCCTAGGCTGCCTAGAACAGAGCGTAAATATATAAAAGTCGATCGAACTAAGTACTGAAAACGATGAAACTGTACTCAAACCTAGGTTTACATGAATTATATTGTTCATATTGTAGTAATGTATACTTGTGTAGTTGATTTATATCAATGGAAGGAATATGTGCATGTCAGAGTGCATAGCAGACTGATCACAGTTAATATAAGATTACTATAGTAAGTCGTATGTCAATTTATAAATTACTTCTTGAAATAAAAGTAATAATAATAATATGATTTGCTCGGCTAGTACTCAAATGATTCACAATAAAACAGAACTTCCTCTGAATTGGTTTTCGGCGTATTAATACAACACGATGATTTAATATGACAATAACTAATGTAGTTCATAAGATTCTTGAAATTGAGTGTTGTCACAAAACGATTCTGTCTCATTTTCATCACATTAATTCTAATATAATATTGTAAAGTGCGAAATAAGGCATGGATTAATGATTTCCGTGTTTTTATAATTTCTAGTGCATGTAATGTTGTAATCAGCATCAGCTGTGTGTCAATGTATGTATGGAGTTACCGGTAGTAGTAAGGAGGGAGTTTGGTGAAGGGTTCTCACTCACTAGGAAGCCCGACAATTGATTTGGCAGCGACCAGCGACCACGCTCGTTCGCCACTACTCATGAGATTCCGTCTGTAACCAGACTCACTGCATTGCTCTTTTTGATATCAATGATAATGTAACATTTTTTTGGAAATCACTATCATGAGTATAAATTACAAATATTATTTATAAACTTTTATTTTTGTTTCACAGTTACAGTCGATAAAATATCATAGAAGTCACAATTCGAATTCACACGTGTACGAATCAGTAGTAGTGGTCCGCGAGCTCGTCGCTCGTCGCTCGTGCGTGTTCGCGGCACGTGTGCGCGCGGCGACGGCGCTCGCGAAAGTGACGCGCGTCTCGTGCGATGTCCGCTCTCAGTTCCCCCCCCCCTGTCGTCGCGCCCCGCGTCCCTGCCCCCGCGCTCGTACCCCGCCCTGCGCGCCCCCTCGCTCGCCATCTCTGCTCAGAGCTGGTCGCACGTCGCTACTGCTGAACGTCGTCTAAATGCTTCTGTCACGCTCGTTTTCGATCTGACATTGAATGGTTTAATTTTATTAATCCGTCGACTTGCATTATACAGTTGATGTAACTCACCCGCTAATATAATTATCGATTTGTTTTGCGAATTCTGTTAATATTTTATAACATAATTGGAATGGAAAACCATTTATTATGAAAACATTATATTCGAATTCGATTTGAATAAGCGATTATGCAGTCTGGGAATGTTTAAATGGGATCATAATGAGGCTGAATTGATTTGAACATAATTTAAACATTAGTGGCAATATTGGAAACGTTATCACTACATCTGTGCTTCATGAACTAAGGATCACAAATTTAAAAAAATCTTTGTTTCTATGAGAATAAAGATAAAGATGTTTAATACAAGTTAAATCCTAATACACACTTGAGAGCAAACTTATACAATACACATAGGATTCAACTCTAAGAATGTGAACGTGAACGTTTCGATGAAAGTTATATGGGTCTCACCTAAATATAGATAGAATCTGACGGAGTCAAAACAAAGCGTCTAGATATAGATAAGATAAAGGACTTTTGTAAGATAAATCGGACATGTCAGTCAAATGCATGCTGAGAACGTCAACATTCGAATTCGTAGTCGAATGTCAAAATTTGACATTCGCAAGTCGCAACATCCCCAGTGCGTTACGTGTTTATGTAATAGCGTATAATCGTATGCATGGAAATGATATTATTATTAAGACTTTCGTTTCTTGTGAATTGTTTCTTTTGTTACTAATCAGTCAAGTTGTGTAGATGTTACAATAAATGCGTGTGTAGGTATCCCAGAGCCACTGTTAGTCAGATCCCCGGTAATGTGATGAGTGGTATAATCGCTGCACCGCGCTGTCTACAGATATCTGCGGCTCTCGCCGGTGATTAGATCGCCTCACTCTCACCGCTCCAGCCGGCTCGGAACTCAGCGCAGACGATACCACTAATAACATTATAACACTTAATACTTCAGCCACGTGATGAATCTTATTAAAACTGATTCAATACTAATAAATGTCTAACACTTTTTGCTGCTTAAGTCTATACTTAATATTAATATTATAAAGAGGAAAAGAAAGTACAGGTTCAATTTCAATAAATCTTTCAGTTTTGTAAAGTTCATTTATCGAGGAAGGCTATGGGATATATTGTTTCCCTTTGTGATGCAGATGAAGTTGCGCAGGTCAGCTAGTTTAAAATATAGCAAATACTTGTTTGTAAATACCTACTGACAAAACGTATTCTGGAATAGTTTGAAAGCTAAACTATAAAATGTGTAATCTATACTGTAGCACAATGTAACAATAGGGAGGTTATCTAGTGTGAGCGAGGGCGTGTCGCCGTATACGATGTCTTTTTGAGTTTTATGGTAACACTGATAAGATAGGGAACCTTCACATTGTGGGTCGTATAGGAGGAGCGGTGAGAGCGGATATCAAGTGCTGGCGGAGTCTTGAAGCAGGCGCGATAACGCGCACCGGTAATCTGAGCTGGTAATCTGTGCTAGTCTGAGACCCACTCGTCGCTCATCATAAACTGCTTCGTATTATCGTGATGTCGCGCTGAGTATCGCCCGAGTGTCGCGATATCGCCGCGACACTGTCCTCTCACACGAGAGTGCTCTACGACACGCTACCTCACTGCGTTAACAAGTTTTTATCAAAAATCATTATCGCCGTTTCAACAATTTTTGTGAAATGTTGTATCTGAGGGTCCTATGATTTTTATATTCCAATAACATTTATTTTGTCTTGGTAAAAGGTAATTTTTCACATCGTCATTTTTACCAAGTGATTATAAGACACTAGATGACCCTCGCAACTTCGTCCCAAAAGGGTTCAAACAGTACTCTTAACACTCTTGCAATATTATTTACGCGGCCCGGGGAGTATTCATTATGTTTTATACTCGTGATAACTTCTCAACGAAAAGTCCGATTAGAATAAAACAAAAATTAATTTTCTTTTAAATTAATACTCTTGATAACATAATACTTTTTTTGGATAAGGATTAATATAACAATACTAATTTAATGTTAAATTAATTCTTCGGACGAATTAAATTTTTCATAACATAAAAGTAGTTGTTGTTACTAGACTATTATAGTTAGATATATGCTCTTGCGGACTTATTTGTAAGTCTTTCGAAGATCTAAAAACCCGTAGTAGGTACATCATTTTGTTCTATTGTCAATAGTTTTTGCAGCGTACGCATAAATAGGTTTTCGATATTACACCTTGTCTTACAAATTCGATATTTTCATAAGGCCTCTAATTTTTTTCAAAATAAAATATAGCCTATAACCTTCCTCGATAAATGGACATTTAAACAGTGAAATAATTTTTGCAATCGGACTGTTGACTTTCTGAGATTAGCGCGTTCAAACAAACAAACTCTGCAGTTTTATAATATTAGTATAGAAGTATAGATTGGCCGGTGCGGGTCAGGGCAGGTCTATGCAGCTATGGGCCCATTATAATCAAGTAAAAAGAAGTAGTTGTTTCTTATTTATATGAATTGTTGTGTTTAAGAAGACGAGATGTGCGTCATATCAAGTGTTTGTTGTTACTGTGGAGAGGATGCGTAATAAAGTAGGGACAGCAGTCACAACTGACAGTTAGATAATATTTTATCTAACTGTTATTGATATTTTATAACTTTTACTTATTACTTATTATGTAAAAGAAAGAACTTTATCGAGTTTAAAAACGATTAAAAACATAAAATATAGGTATTTCAAAGATCAAAGAAGATAGTTTTCGTAAGTTCAATTGTATGCGGAAGTTCTCGCTGGACATATTTTTATGAGCATCGAGTCGCATTTGGCAGCGTGTCGGGTGTGAGGAGGCTCCCCCCCTGCATCGCCCCGCTGCCTCGCTCCTCACCCCCGCCGTCGCCCGTGCCCCGCCCCTGACCTACATCCGCGTTACGAGTTCACGAGAATGAAATACAACACACATCACCGACATCAAACAACGCATCGCGACATCTTGTGCACTGTGTCCCGTCATCTGCATCGTCCCCCTACTCCGACAGCTGCAGTCAGCTAATGTAATCACTACACGAACAAACACCTCACATACACAATACACTCTTAACTCATTTTAGTAATTACGCTTATTACAAACAATGTTATGTATTTACAGGCAATCAGCGAGTAGATGTGCGAACAAGAACAACGAGCGGATACAGTGTAATTGTTAACGGTGAATAGAGCGGTATTGTATCGTCGTAGAGTCTGTGTAGAGTCGGTCCGGATGTAGAGCGGCGTCCCTTCACAATGACCACACGAGCCTCCCGCGGCTCTACAATGAGACACTCAACACGTGCTCACTATTTGTCACGACACACACTGATCATATTGTAACGAGCACACATTGTATGATATTCATTACATTGTTATGTATGATTGTGTGTCATGTGTACTTCAATTTGATGTAATTCTAAATTGTAAAAGTTATAATACAAGTATTAAGATAGGATTTTAATGTATAGAACATTTTAAACAAATAGATTCTTGTAATAAGACGTTGTCTATGTAGGTAAGTGGTAACTGATGACTAACTAATTATGATACAAACAGTATGAAATAAATAATCAAATGTACAGAGATTTAATACAAATTGATGTAGAGAATTGAATTTTGAGGTTTACATAATAGTAAACAAGTTTTTAATGTGATTCGATCTCATCGTAATTAATAAACTATTTAAAACTCAAAAGATAGTTATTTTGCACATTAAATAGTATTCATACAACACGTTATTGTTTGTTTTGTAAATGTATCTCATCAGGTTTTGATGATGGAGTATAAATGGTTTACAAAGTAATATAATTTCAATTAACACTGTTACGGCTCGTTAACTCTACTAATTCAAATATTTATTATGAAATAAACGTAGAGCCGGTTCATAATATTACTTTGACGCTCTTAACGGAGAATATTAAATTAGTTTTTGTCTGTTGAGAAGTTCAATGGCGTCTTCAGAAGATAACATCGCTATTACAGGGTAGCTTGATGATGATGTCGGATGTTAGATGTGGTTTTACATAATATGAATATGTTCAAGATTAACTAGAAGAGCTATCGTGACATCTTCTCTGTTTGATTTTAGTTGAAGTACTAGTTTAGTTAAATCGAAGCAAATGAAATATATTATATAATAATGAAATATACTTTACTTTTCTGATGAGATTCATTTAAATAAACACTAGTTGTTGAACCGACGAGTCTGTTTAATCATAATTTAACTCTACATTGTCTCGCGTTGTTTGTAGTTTATTCTGTAAGTATGTAGAGTATGTATGTAGTTTGAATGTAATGTGCATATGTGAAATGCAATGAATACACAATGTGATTGCTTTTGTCTCTACATTTTACAAAATAAAATTATTTCTTTTATAGAGTGCATTTTCTTTATAACAATTGAACCCATATAAGATTTATATTATTGAACAATGTGAGTATCAATGAGTGAGTTGAAGCGCCCTCCTGCGGCGCACGCGGGAGTGACGCGACTCTCCTCGGAACAAGAGTCAACTTATATTTATGAACTCTCCGGAACAAACCGACTCTCGCGACGTTAATGCGATATAAAGTGAAAACGTAAACTGTGAGTGCTCTTTAACTCACAACTTCATATATGACTCGACTAATCTCTGTGAAGCAGTTTGTATGTGTTGTTATGATTATATTCCCTTCCCTCATTGTACAGTTGTCGTGTGTAAGTTATACGTGCACTCCACTACATCATACATTATATATGTCGTATAATATGTTGTTCTCGGGGTCGGCGCGTTCATTTCCGCTTGTCCGTTCGTCGACTTGACTTGACCTCTCTCGCGCTGTGACGTCACTAACGTCATCGCGTACAGAAATGAACTTTCTTACATAGTTTAGATACATTTAATTTCAGATATTGTTGTTGAACTAAGTTATGATGTATATAAATACCTCCGTTTGATTTGAATATGACAAGTTGTGCAGTGAAATAATGGTCGCTATATTGTGTGGTCATTCTCTTGACTTTAAATAGTTTTATAATTACGTTATATTTCTAGTTATTCAATGTATATTAATTTTTAAATTAAATAAATTTTTCGTTCCTTTGTGTGTTTGTGAATATTCCTACACAAAGACTCTACCACAGCTCTCTCTGCGCTTACATTGTTGGTGACAGTAAATAAGAGCAGCAATGTGATTGCGTCGCGTCGGATGGATGTCGTCGGGATGACATCATTAGTGTAAGCCGCGCGAGTGGAGCCGGGTGCGAGCCGAGGTCACGACTCATTACACTTCACTGAACGAAGCGGCGGTAATCGTCGTGACGTCACATTACTGTCATAATCTCCCGCCGTCACCCTCCTCCGACTAAGCCGACTCACCGACCGGACCGCGCCACCTCACTTACACGACGCACCGATAGAGCCGACTCAGTAGCGGAGCGACGCACTGAGCCGCAGCCGACGACACTCATTTATCTAATGGTCGGTCTCTCTTCGTATCAACATCACCGCTCATTGAGCACGCGCCGCTGTAGACGCGACCTGCGATACTTAGAACGACTCACAGTTCGATAAATGTGTAGTTTATCTAACTCGAGTGTACTCGCCAGCGAGTCGGTACTAGTCGGTGTCGTGTGTAATGTAAAGCGACAGACGATATAAAAGTCAGACAAATCGTCCAAGTGTTGGATCGGCTCCGTAAATACAGTTGAAGTGTAGAGTTGTGTGTAGAGCTCTCCAGTGACAATATCGAGCAGCATGGAGAGCGAAAAACGTGACGTCACTGACTCTACATGCAGTTATATAATATTCTATCTTTAGCTTTATAATATCTTTAGCTTTATTGTCTCAATCTTTGCCTTTAAAGATTTAAATTAAAATTATCTTGATTAATATGATAAAATGAAGTTTTAGTGATTACAAGTGGCCCGTAAACTTGTATTCCTGCCTAACCAATAACAATGAAATGAAAAAAAAAATATAAATAACAGTTCAAATAAAATCAGTTTTTGCTTTGTAGAGCAAGAAAAGGTTTGTTTACATTTTTAAAGGTCGATCTGACAAGGGCAATTTGTAATGAAAGAGGGCGTTCAGTAAACGTAGATCACATAAATAATGAAGAGCTCTACCTAGCGCTCTATCTCAGCCCGAAGAGAAAAGTGTGCTGATCAAAGATTCCGCTCGGCCTTTTCAAAATTGCCACCTCTCTGACGTTTATTGAATGCTGACCCTTCGCTCTCTCGAGTGTGTGAGCTCTACGCTCTACATGAAAGAGATATTAAACACTAAACAAAATGAACGACGTGTCAATCAAGACTCTAAATTACATCAACAGAATACTAACTACAGAAATGTTTATTTGATCAATTACAATTATTGTTTCACTATTACTACTATACTTTAGTAATGTTGAAACTATATTTAGGGCTCAAAGTGTCGCAGTATCACCGGATGGAAGTCCCGCGGTGTCTCGACTCTACCTCCGGAAAGCGTCGGTCGTGTAACTTGTCAATTAAGGAACTCTACCGAAACTCTACCGCACAACTTGGTGTTTATCTAAGGCGTCCGCTCCAACTAATTTCCTTCGCAAATCGACATCTGCTACTTTTGACTCTCCTCGGATCAACTAGAGAGTTTGAGTGCTTTTGTTTTCAACTTTCACCGAACAACGTTATTAACATGAATATTATCATCAGAACGACTCATTTGTACTGAACTTGACTTAATTAATACTTATGTGTTAACTATTTACTAAATATCATCAGTTAGTGTGGTATGTTATGAAATAATATAGTCTAGTACATGTTTCCAACACCATATTTATACTATAAATGTAGAGATCAAACCGCTTTAGTCTTTTGGAAACAACAGTCGAGATAAATATAACATGAACGTTTGACGAATAACATTGTGTCGTGTGTGTCTGTGTGTGTGTATGTGAGCTCAAAGCATCTGTTTGTAACAATGTTCGGAGTTCGCTTTGATGTCGCCGCCTCACGTCGCGCCGCGGAATAACTTCACATCATTCACATATTTAAAGCTTTACATCAATATTATTATAACAATGTGATCTCCAAATGCTTCCTGTTTACAGTAAAAGGAATTTCAACACAACTTAAGGTTAAAATAATTAAAATTAATCATAACTCTACATTTAAATAAATAAAGCAATGTTCGTTTTGTTGAAACAATCCAACAGAAATAATTTGATTTATTCATCAATTAAGAATTTGAAACAAAATTAGGAAGTTAACAAAAACTAAAGAACACGGGAAGCGGCCGCGTTTAACGATACGAACAACTGGAGGCTTCGCGTCGTAGAGTCGACTCTTCATTACACATTGTTTAGTAATGAATGCGAGAGACGACTCCGGTAGAGACGCGATCCGCATTATAAATTCTCTTGTTGAGTTGATGTAGAGTCGCCGCTGGACTCTAATTAGCTGCATTGTGCCGGAACAAGGAGCTCATCATACCGACTCTACCAACAGATAGGTTTTATTGTCAGATTCTACGATCAACAATAAATACTGCAAAGATTATACTTATTTTTATTTGATGCTCTCGTAATTCACAATTAACAATGATGACGATGTAAAGATACGAAGTTTCATTTATCAGGTGGAAGGCTCACATCGACAATAATCTTATGTATTTAATCGTATTTTACACTCTACATTTTTAACTGAATAAATATTTTTAATCTAAAAAAAAATCTATTGATTGTAATGTGATATCGCATGTCGAGGTTACTTTAAAATAAATGTTAAATGTAATTTCTCAACAACATTCTTCTTTACTTTATAATAACATAATTACACTAGATGACCCTAGCAACTTCGTCTGCGTCACAAAGGGGTTCAAACAGTACTCTTAATGCTGTTGCGATATTATTTGCGCGGCCCGGGGAGTATTCATTATGTTTTATACTCGTGATAACTTCTCAACGAAAAGTCCGATTAGAACAAAACAAAAAGTAATTTACTTTTAAATTAATACTCTTGATAACATAATACTTTATTTGGAAAAGGATTAATATAACAATACACAATAACATTAAATTAATTCTTCGGACGAATTTTTTTTTTTTTGAACATAAAAGCAGTTGTTGTGACTAAACTATGATAGTTAGATATATGCTCTTGCGGACTTTTTTGTTTGTCTTACAAAGACCTAAAAACCCGTAGTACATCATTTTGTTCTATTGTCAATAGTTTTTGCAGCGTACGCATAAATAGATTTTCGATATTACACCTTGTCTTACAAATTTGATATTTTCATACGGATCCCTAATTTTTTTCAAAATAATATATAGCTTATAACCTTCCTCGATAAATGGACATTCCAACAGTGAAATAATTTTTGAAATCGAACCGGTAGTTTCTGAGATTAGCGCGTTCAAACAAACAAACAAACAAACTCTTCAGCTTTATAATATTAAGTATAGATTAAACAGTTAACGACTACTCCTAAAGTTATCAGAAGATTAAAACTCTTGTTCGAGGAAAGGTTTAATGATGAATGACGTGTGAAGTGTAGAGTCGAAGGTAAAGTTCACGCGAGGGTTGCGTGTCGTTAATGACTAATTAATATCGACTCTATGTTATAACGTATTACATGTGTTCAGTGTGCTCTACATGCGATGTAGCGCTCGTAGCGGTTTAGTAATGCCTCGACTCTACGTTCACTAAATTAATTTAATATTTATCAGTTTCAATCTAATTTAATTTGTTCCTATAACATTGTTCGACAACAGGAAAGAAATTAATAATTATAATCTCCACAGATCGTTGTATTTCTTCACTTAAATATTTCTAAATTTCATATTTGCATTAGTAAGAAGCGGAGCGCTTGGTAGAGTCGCGACTCTGTCTTCAATTAGAGATGAAGCTTGTGTTTGTTGGCGCGCGACGACTCCGACTAATGAGAAATTTCACGGCTTACTGCAGCCGCGACCCCTCCGCCACACAACATTCATAGCATATTCATACTTCGTGATATCATTTTGCTCAAAAATTATTTTATTATTTTTTTATTATTAAGTGCGTTATATATTTACTTTATATCCTCTTGCATTTCAGTTGAGGATTTGTATTATTACTGTAGTGTAAGTGAATACTCTCATTGTACGTAGCATGTCTACGTCTCGTAGCTCCGTAGACGTCGCGTAGCTTCGTAGACGTCGCGTAGCATGTACGGCTTATAGTTTAAGGAGTCATCGAACCCGTCAAATGTTTTATTGTTGGTTTGTCTGTTTGTTGTAAAAAACGAACATGACTCTCGAGTGTTTGTGCGACACTCGTGACATGCGTGATGGCTGCGACATTGTTGTGTTGCATCGCGCACAATAACAACATCTATGAGAGGAGCTAAATACTAATATGTAGTATCTAGACCTGACAATAACTTATTCTGCTTATATTTTAAACTAAAACTGTATCGTAATAATAATCTGCGTCAATATAATTATGTAAAATAATTTATTATTTATTTATTGAATAAAAATCCACTACTTACAATTAAATGTAACTTAAAATTATAAAACAAATAATATAATTATCTTGGATTCGGTAGAATTTTAATATTTAATTCTTGAGAAATGTACTGAACTATTCACTCCTGCATTTTTTGTGACCAGAATATTTATATTATTTATTAATGAATTAAAATGCAAATGAATAATAAATCAATTAATATCTTAATCAGTAATAAAAAAATCCAACAATCTTTTTTAGTATCAAATTAATCCCATTTATCTCGTTGACTAGCTCTACGTGGGAGATGATTGCTTGGAGGTTATGTAGAGCGCTCGCGAGTGGTAGAGCAGCTCTATGTAACCGTCTCGTCTAATATTAAAGAACATTTCGTTCTTACTTATGAACATAGTTTATCCACGTTTCACTAAAAATATTTTAGCTTAAGAGAAAAAGTGAAACTACAGTTTTCTAAGTTATGTTTCAAACTGTGTGTTAAAATTGATTTTCTTTAGATTATAAAAGTCATCATTCCACATCCCATCAATTACAACAAATAAAATAGAGCGCTACTAGTGATAGAGTCGATCTCTACCAGAGTCGACTTTAACTATCTAATTAAACGAGTTGAGTTCAAATGAAAACTTTCATAAATGACTTATAAAGTATCATTGTAACGCGTCCACGTCAACTGTCTATTACTGGTTCAAGAACTTCGGGTCAAGTATGTGAGTTTATTATTGTAACGCAGGCGAAGTTACGCGGCGAGGAGAAATAACAAGATTAACAGAATAATTCCTGTTCACATTTCACTCATTATGAAGCAATGTTTGAAATAGAGCAATGTGTATGTGTCGCGGTATCCGAGGCTGGCAGGTAGAGTCTCGAGTAGGTAGAGCAGTAGTAGAGCTCCGGTAACAGTTGTCTCGAACTCAAACAAAGGGAATATTGTCGCCGCAGTTTGAGTTACAAACTAACAGAATATGTAGTGAACTCTACCGTCTCTACCAAACACGTCACATGTGGACCGACAACTCTCATGTATAACAACACAACTCACAGCTTTGCACTAAACTTGGGTAACGTTTAGAATTAATTAAATATATATGGTTTTTACTCTAAATTCAAATGTTCAATATCAGGTTTATGATATTAGTGTGATTGTATGTGTTGATACGTGATCGTTGTTCGTGATGTGAAGTAACGTTAGGAATGTTCAAATGTTAGGAATGTCTTGTACATATTTTATAACAACATCTATACATTTTCAAAATGGACTAAATGAGTGTGATACAAATCCTGTAAGTCTCTGAAGCCGCCTAATGAAGAGTGTCTCTTGTATCTCGTTACTAACGTAGCTGCTCTATGTCACTCGGGTCGATGAAGAAATATTTCCATTATCATTCACTTATCATAATTTAAAGAAGGCCTTTTGAACTCATCTCCACGCACAGTTTCACCGACATTTACATTCAATTAGAAGCGAGCGGCGGCGGGGCGAGGGGGGGTGTGAGGGGGTGCGTGTCACCGAGGGGGGAGGGGGAGTGCTGCTCATGATGAATGACGCTCGTCGCTCGTCTCGCGGTGGTCGGTGAGTGCAGCGCTGTGGACGAGCCGCCGACCGTTACATCAATTATTGTCATTCTCTGAATTGCTCAGATTTTAAATACTGTCATCATGTACGCAATTTATTTAAGTGGTAGATTGATGTATTATATTATTTTGTTTAATATTAAAATAATTTAACGTACCCTCTTACAATACACGAACATCTACGTATATAATGTATTAGTTTTGTTTCGTAAATCCAACAACACCTATCTACAAGTGTTGTGGATTGCGTTTTGGTGTAATCCGAATTAAGCCCAAAGTGAAAACACTATCAACATTACAATCTACATTTAAAAAAGGAATTGTATCGTTTATCGTTCCCGGTAGAGCTGGTAGAGATGGTAGAGTCGGCTCGGATTGTAACGCGGATACCAAGTGTCGCTCTGATTTATGTAAGAGCTCTACACTGACGTGCAGAAATGGAACCTTGCTTACAGATAATAAGAAATCTTTCTGCCCAAATGTTTTATTTTTTTCGTTATATTAGTTTCGTATTTAATCATGTCATATTGTTTTGCTCATTCTAATATTAATTGTAATCCTAAGTAATTTCAAGCCAATACTACAATACCAACGATCTTACCGTAAGTTGGATATGAAAAAAAAACATATTGATGAATGATGAGTCATCGAATTTATATTAAAAAAGAAGATACATCAGTAATGACAAAGATAAACAAACCTAGTGACATTAGTGGAACTATGTGGAGGCGCTAGTTTTATTAAACGGTTTTATCTTGATACAAACCTAAAACTGTCGTGTGTGACGAAAGATAAATAAGAAAAGTAAAATGTTTAAACAATTACAATATTATATCTAATTACTACATAAAGAGTGATGAACATTGTGATTGTACCTGCACTCTTCACACTCTAATGGTTATTGGCTATTTCTGTTTTCTTTTATTACATCTGCAGTCAACTTTAAGACTAATACAGTTCAGTTTAACTTTAATACTATTATTTGAAAGGCTCTGAGTAGTAGTTATGTGTGCTGGTAGAGTTGTGCGGGTAGAGCGGCTCTCTCGGGACGCAGGTAGAGTACGGGACGGAGAGAGACAGCTGTGATCTCTAATCACTCGACTGTTACAGCTATTAGTGATCCTTAATCTATAATTCACTAACAAATACTTAGTTAATGGTAATGTAGAGTCGGCGTGTGTTAATGTACTTCGTCTCGACTCTATACAATGTAATTATTATTAACAATGTGCTGTTAAACATGTTGTTTCAATCATGTTTCTGTTAATCAGTTAATTACTCACGAGCAAGTCACGCTGTTGCTTGTATGTTGAGTTATAATCTACACTAATATTACAAAGAGGAAAGGTTTGTTTGTTTGTCTCGAATAAGCTCCGAAACTACTGGTCCGATTTCGTGTCTCAGAGCAACGTCCCTAGAATAGTAAACTGCTGAATGTGTTTAATAAGAAAATAGACAAATTACATATAAAATATTATTTAAACGACGACAAATAAATTCCACTTTAAGAACAGATACAGTCTTAAGTGTATACAACAGATCTATATATAACATACATTGTGTATAAGCAGCGTGTGTGTAAGGAGGATGTTGAACAATGCGCGGTGAAGGGTGCGAGTTGTGAGATGTAGAGACGACCGATAAGAGAGGATTTAGAGCAGCCGACCACAGCACCACGGAGCGTATCACAAACTACAGAATAGTTACATTACAGAGCAATTTAAATTTATTGCAACATGGTCAAGGTCAAAATTTTTGTTTTGATAATAATCACATGATAAAGAGTTTATTTATTTATTTGCAAATCTCTAAAACTATTATTTTTTTATTTCTTCTGTAATAGACGAGTCGGGTCGCCGGATCGTAGCTGCTATCGACCTCTTTAATACTAGAGGATGCAGAGACTTACATTATTAAGACCAAGAAATCACAGCATAACAAAAAAAATATTATAAAAAGTACCCATCACAGATTAATTTTGCATAAAATAACACAAAGGATAATGTTTATATAATCGTGTGACCATGCACGACCCCCCTCCCCCCTACCCCGCGCGCGTCGTCTGCGAGTGTCCGTCTCAGCTGATCGACCATGTCATCGTGTTGACGCGACGCGGCTGTTTGTCACAACTCTGAGAATATTCACACGTGTCTCTCATATTATATACATTATGTTGTTCTCGACGTGAACACGAGAGCCGCATTGTATTTATGTATAGAATCACGTTTGGTATAATAACAACGATGTTCTCTGATGATAGAGTATATTTATTCAATTGTGTCTAAAATGATTCAGTGCCATTACTTTATAAATTTAACATTCCAAAATAGAGGGAGAATTTACTCAAATTCAAGGCAAAACATAGTCAAATGACAATTGATCTTCTTCATGTTATAACAAAAACAGCTCTACATAGAGCGACGAGTATCAATTGTAAACGTTCAGAGATATTGAATGATCGGTTTAATTGTTCGTGATGGGCTTAAAGTCGGACAGTGACGTATGCTCTACATGACTCTACGTCTAACAGTTTAAGTGATTTCTTCTGCGAGTGCTTCATTACTGAGGGCGAGCGAGGTAGAGTCGCGAGGAGGGAGGGAGGGAGGGAGGAGAGACTGAACTACTGTAATTAGGGAAGAATCCATTCAATCACCGTTTCGTAGTTCCTTTTGATAGTAAGTCACGACCGACAGTGAACATTACACAGTAGTACAACACGCACAATGAATTAATAATGAGATATCATTGAGTAATGTTTGAATGGTCCTAGTAACAGTAATGAATAGTACTGTTTGACAACTCAATATTATCTACTGCTGGGCCTTGATTTCCACAGTAGAGGGATCAGTCATAGTTTAACAGGTAGCTCCAGTACACTCCGCATTTAAACCATCAGTAAGGAAATCCTTCGATGATAATAGTATACACGTTTTCGCACGATATTCTCCATCACTGTTTTATCAAGTACTATTGTAACGAATCGCAAATATTTCTTTTACAAATTATGATTTAGGTAAGTACTAATCAGCTGGTTTGAACTCGCGAACTCAGTGAAACAGACAGACTTACTCACTTATATTAGATTTCGTTCTTTTATATTCTGTGTATATTGTTGTAGATGTAATGTGACTGCGAGTATGTTGCACTGTGTCGCGGAAGGGCGTCTGCTCATTACGAGCTGATTGTTGTTCGCAACTTCAATGTTGTTCTTAATTAGCTCCTCGAAAGAACGATCTATTTGCACCTCACATATATACATACTGCTCACATACTACACATTACATTACAACATACGTCGGCCGAGAGTCACTGAACTTGCAACGATATGTTAAAATAAAAACGAGATCCATTTAAGAACACAGTGTTTTTTCTCTAACGTAGAGAAGAGTATCAAATTATCTGGAAAAGGTCGAGATTCCCCAAAACGGCGCTACAATCCAAATGCAATAACAACCGTCCCTCGCGAGACCCGCACATACACACGCACACATATACATGCCTGCTTACATTGACTAGAAATATAAGAAGAATAATAGTTTAAAATAGTCAAATAATATGAAATGATAATTAATTTACAAAGCAAGTACCGAAGCGAAGTAAAGACACAATGTCAGACAACATCAACATCGTTTGTGAACAAAGAAAGTTAAAACAATTCACAAAACATTTGTCAGATTAAACTGTATCGTTAAAGTGCAACAGTTAGAGTCGTAGTTACAAACAAGTCGCACAGTGAAGATGGTAGAGTAACAATAGAGCCACTGGTAGAGACAGATCATCAACAATGCATCGCTTGCACAAAGCGCTCACACGACTCTACATCGCTCTACTAGAGAACGTTATTTTATTCAGAGTACTCAAGTTACGGTAATGTTACGCAAATTCGTCTTTGTATTCGTTACTTGAACAAACTAAAACTGAAATATCTTCTAGGAAAAAAAGGGTTAATATCGTCAGTTCTTCCACGAGTACGTGCCTTCATTTTATTTTAACCAAAATGCACCAAGAAAATAATGTAGAGATAAGGAATGATGGCGGCAATGTTGTCATTACAGCGAGAGTAAAGGGAGGTAGAGTTGTCATGATTTACGAGAGACGGACGGCGCGCCACCGACTCTACTTTAATATTTATAGAGCAGGCCGCGAGAGGAAGTTATGGTCGCTCTACATCAGCATGCGACCATCTCACGATACACACCGGCGCGGATACAATATGACGAGTATACTCTATATCAAACACATCCTACATCACAATAATCTTATTTTATATGAGTACAGCCACAGCCAGTAGCGGCTACGACTCTACTACGATCTATTGTAATTTCTAGACGACTCGCCGCTAACTTTTTTAGCAGATAAATTGTTTAAAAACTGCAACTTCGTCTGCGTTGAGAAAATAAATAAAATATTGGGGGTGGACTACCCCTAACATTTAGGGTGGTGAAAAATAGATATTGGATAAGCACAAAAATTTTATCAAAATCGGTCAAGCCGTTTCCGAGGAGTATGGCAACGAAAACTTTGACACGAGAATTTTATATATTAGATATTTGTAAGTTATGAAGTATCGAATGAAGAGCTCATATCAACAAAAATAACTAAATAAACACAATATACAAATTGATCATTAAAACCTTAAATTATTTTAAAATGAAGTATGTATCTATATAGATATTATTTTTTAACTACGAAAAGTAGTGTACACTTCGCCTTACACTCAGCTCAGAGTTTCAAGAATCCTTTTTGTTTGTCTTGTCTATGGAGACGTCAAATTAAATTTTCATAAACAAAAACCGAGGAAATTGATGTAAAACCCGAGCTCAGGAGGCTTGTACAAAAACAACACGACACAGATAAGACGCCGCGGAGGACAAACATTACAGAATCAGATCAGAGAAATATGTCTGTTTGTTGTGAGACTTGTACAGAAATGATTGAGGATATTTACTATCTGTTGGTAGCAACTCTAGATTAAATAGCTTATTGAACTTGTAGTATTTTAGGTCATAGAAGAATCAACGTATTTTACATTTATTTAATTTTATAATTTTCTATCGTTTGCGAATTTACATTTATGAACTCACCTAGTGATTAATTATTTATTAATTTGTATAATTCCGTAGGAAGATAATTGTTTTAAATTAATAATTGTATTATCAGTTACATTTCATGATACCGACGTGTCCTACATGATTTTGTAAAAGGGTCCCGTAACGCAAGCTACTGCTTAGTACGGGATCCACTCTACACAAATGATTGATGTAAATTATTATGGTAAATAAACAATTTCATTTCATTTCATCTCCAGATATTAGTTTTTTATGTAATCACAACATTCCATCGCGTCGGTATATCTGCATTCTACAAAATTGAACTTAAAAACTACTTTAGACGTCTTTTCTAAAAAACTACGATATACAATAATATACGAGTAAGTCGTGGTGGCCGAGTAAGTCGTGGTGGCCGAGTGGTCGAAGCGCTTCCTTCCGAACGGGAGGTCGCGGGTTCAAATCCGGCCGGCTTGTACCTCTAAATCTAAATGTGAAAAAGATTTATGTGCAATTTTTCACAACACCACTGGCTAAAAACGGTGAAGGAAAACATCGTGAGGAAACCTGCATGTCGGAAAAGGATTCTAAAAATCCTTTGAAGATATGTGAAGTTCCCAATCCGCACTAGGCAAGCGTGGTGGACTATGCCTTATCCCTCTTCTGAGGAGACCTGAGCCCAACAGTGGGCAGTAATGGGTTGGTACAGTACAATAATATAAACACAACATCAACATTCTTTAAGAGTAGAATTTTTCAATAACTTTGTGAAATGGCTACAGAAGCTAAGTAGTAGAGTGCAGCGAGTCTGTGACAAGCCTCGGTCGAAGCTCGCGGAATGTGTAGTATCAACATCGCTCAGACGCATCCCGATACAAACTCAATGTTTATTTCAACAGTCGACTGCAACTCGCTTGTGTTTATTTTGTGAAATTGACGAACTAAATGAATTATTAAATCTGCTTTATTTTCCTTTAGCAAACAAGTACAGCTTATTTACTTTGAAACTAGTTTCTCGTTACTGAACTCGATGTTAAATAAAGTAGCAACATTAATGCAGTAACTTTAACTAAATACAGTAGTACGATGTTTACAGTAAACCAACATATAATTCATCTAACTTTTCAAATCGAGTACCTTATACATAATATCTTACACAAATGATAATGGAATGCAGTGATTACTGATCTTGTTTATCACATTGTTACGAAACTGTTATTGTAATATTAGGGCAGTAAATACTACAATAATAGTGGTCCTCTTACATTATAGATTGATTCACTATAACATCGTAAACATTAAGACAGATTACAAAGCAACCTTTACCCATGTTCTAACAACACGGATACATCTATACAACCTGCCCTCTAGAACCCAATACAAAACACTGTCACGCTACAGGATTCAACTTGAACCCATGTATTCATCTCTAAAACACATCACTCCAGTATAACGCCGGCTATCAATTTAAAATATTCCAAGCACTAAAAATGCAATTTCACTGTAAAATGCATTCATAAAGCGACGTTTAAAACTGAAAGCTTTGTAGTGAAGAACGGGGTCGTTTTATTTCTACAATATATTATACCGTCGTATACATGTATGAGTATGTATGTATATAAACTGTACGATGAACGCATTCAAAGACGACTGACAATTATGCAAATTCTCTTCCTGCGCCGACACACAAAGGCCTTCTTTATGAAGTTAAAGCATAGTTCCCATACACGACGTTAAATGTATGTTCAAAAAGTTGGTACGTTACTAGTTACTACTATATTCTTCATTTTTACGATTTCATTTCCCTTTATAATAAAAAACGATATTGTTAGTTAATTGGAGTGTTTCTACAAAATACATTATATTATTATGTAAATACACGCATCAATCATTTTTTGAAATGTTTTTTCGTTTATCTTTTTGTCTCAGGTAAGTCTGAAGCGGGTGAAAGATTTTGACAGGTCTTACTTTTTTCATGGGATATCTTTCTTCAGCTGGACACAGTTTGTCTGTAGGTGATAGAGAGAGCGGCCGGCGGAGAACAACACTCGCCACACTAACACAGCGCTCGTGTATGTTTGCGTGACGTCACTCTTACCAAACCTCTATGTAAGTTATTCCACACATCATTGCTGCGTTGTGTTCAATTAGTCTCTGGAGTACCTAGAGGAATTAGCTAATTATTGCAATTCATTCAATTCTTTGGCTTCTATACAAAAATGTTAAAATTTTTGTTCATCAGCTATGTATTCACAATTATGAGATAAATTGAGAAATCCCAAAAAAATGTAATTATTTTATTTAAAAAAAAACTATTAAAATAATTCAAACTATAAAAATGTGACTTGAGAGCATTGAAATAAGAAAAAAATGATTCTGGTTTTCCGTCGAAACAAAATTGTAAAAGACATAAATTAGCGCGAACCCGTCAAATTGATCTTAACAATGATGTACGAGGCTCGTAATGAGGTTTTTATTGAAGTCAAGAGTTGTCGAGATGCGCCGCTTTGTACGAATTACCTGCTAAAATGTCATTTTCTTTCTTAACGTCTGAACAAAAAGCAAGGGAAATTTATGAAAAAAATCTAGGTAAATATAAAAGCTACAAAATTGTATGCACAATAAACGACGTAAAAACTAGGAAAAGAAGGTTTATTTTCTGAGTAACAAACAGCTAAATTGATAGAGTGTGGTTACCACTTCATATGCTCCATAATGATAGTTAGTCCTAAAGGCCCTAAGTTTTATTTCATGTAGGTACTCGTTACATAAATTAACATGAACAGGAAGCTTCTTTCATTGTTTTATTCTTTTAAATTAAATAATATAATATTATTATGTAAGACATATTTCCCCGGCGTCGAATGTTTCTGACACACTCGTTAACATTCTGATCATGTTTGCTTCACTCACAATATTCTCAGGTAATGTTTCTAGAGATCATCTCGAGCGCGTCTTCTGAATCATAGTACCTAGTGTTTATTTACCAGTGTATTTTAACTAAACAATAAGAAGTTCTTAATGAAGGAATCTTGACTGTTTTACAGAAAACACTGTATTGAATAGTAATATTGTAATTGCCGTGACGTTGTAGATAGATAGACGAGCGTATGGCCCACCTGATATTGTACAACAGTGGTTGTGTATCTGTAATTCTGTGAAACATTGTGCGTGTTGTCCTAATACGTTTATTGAGTTAATGTCTGCAAGATTGTTGATTTGATTTTATTATTGTTTCAAATCAAATTTAACTTCTGTTGTGAGTATAGTGTGTTGTGTCACAGGATCACTCATGGACACGTGGTGTGAACGAGCGCTGACAGACGGATGATTATTTGTTTTCCAACAGTTTGTTATACATTGTTATATGTAGTTCGGAACGATCACAGTTATTGAAATGGAAAAAAGTTTTTTATTGCTTTAACTAAATCGGAAATTGAATCGATCATAATGCTATAGGAAAAAAACAATAGAAGTACAGGCTCCACGCCCGATGTTGATTAAACAATTACTGAATTACAGTACAAAAAAAAAACAAAACTTTATGATATCATTCTGTGCTATCCAACCTCCTTTGTTTATTTATTTATTAGACTCGGTTTCTGCGGGTTTCACATCGACTAACGGCGAAGGAATAAATCGTGCGGAAACCTGAAGAAGGATTAAATACCCTGCAGAGAGATGTGATGTCTGCTCCCTTTATAGAGGAAACTATAGCCCAACAGTGGGCCGTATTTAGAAAACGTCTAAATTGCATGTGTATTATTAAACTTACGGTTTCTTGTATATCTCATAACTACGAGAATAGTGTTAAAGCATTAACGAGGCGTGATCAGTAATATCTATAATCAAATATTATTCCTATGATGTGATGATAGTCGACGAATGTAGTAATCATGTCATTATAATAGTTTCCTCAGAAAGCAAAATGTTAAATTAAATTATCAATAATAAGAAGTAAACCAGACAAATAACTGTTGTAATCCAAACTGGAACAACCGCACAAAGAACTAAGCTACATTTAAATAGTTTTGTCTATTATATTTCGGTACAAAAAGCTTAAAAGCTATTAAATTTAAAGTGGTTTCGAGCTTTAATCTTTGTTTACGAATCCCTCGCTGAATCGTTTACTTAATAAAATGAATGTTTATAGTAAATGACAGAACGAGCGGACTGCATATAGAACTTAGTTGTATATTTGACTCGTAACGTCCATAAAACAACTTTAGTAGCAGTTCAATTCAGAAAATAACGCAAATAAACAATAAAACAAAGCTTTCGTAGCACGAGATCGCAGTCTCGTAGCGGGGCGCTACGCACGACCTGCTACGAGCAAAGGAATCTAAATAAGCTCTACGCCGTAGTACATCTACGAAGGTTGTGTCGTGAATTTAATGATACATTCGACGAGTTATGACACGCGGTCTCTCTCGCGATATTTTAAAATCGACTCATTTATTCAAAATACCGAATTTAATAATTAAAGAAAGACAAATCCTGTCTAAAGCACACTGTGTGTTTATATTCATTGCTTTTAGTTTTTTCCTTTACTAATATTAAATGTAATCATTACGTGCTCCTAAAAAAATGATCACAGTATTACTATATGAATATCTTATCTTATTAAATGGTCTCAAGTGGAAAGAGGACTTACAAGCTGATCTTGTTTGAGATTAAAAATTTAATTTAAATTCTGGTGAAATCTTTTTTATCTATGTTTTGTTAAAAAGGCGTTATTTTAATATTTTTGAGTCATTTTATATTTCTACTATTTTATTATTATAAAAGCATAATAGGACTATACAATCAGGCGGGCTGTAAGCTCGTTTGTTCTTATCTTATCTTGCAATAAAATGAAAACATCGTATGTAAGTGAGTATGAATATAATCCGCTACTCACTAATTGTTGTAAAAGTTAAAAGTCGCATGAGACACGGTTCGTTTCACATTAGAACTGGCGCGGGGAGGGGGGGTGGTGCGGGGCGGAGCGGGGCGGAGCGAGGCGGGGCGGGGGGAGCGACGATAAACTGTACGAAAATACAGAATACATATTAGCAGAAGTAAAGCTTCATATAGAGCTAGCTTGATAAACACATAAGTTTGAGTTACAAATACCTACAGTGTCAAGAAATAGTTTCTTCTTCGTTGAATTTTGAAATGAATAGTTATATCATATAAATTTTTCACAGATGTATTAGAAAATGAAGTATAAATAAGTGTAAAAAACGTGGTTTTCTAATTTTAATGGTGTTTAGTTAGTACTAGTTATACTTGATCGGAAATAAAACTACTTGAGCTTGACTTCTGCACAATATTGATGTTCTATGTCGAGTGAGAGCCAGGGCGACAGCGGGGGTGAGGTACGGCGAGAGTGCGCGGGGGGGGGATTACTATACAAATAGTCGCGTGTAGTTCACACTGATTGTTGATTTTAGACGAGATAATATTATTGAATTAGAATCATACGCTCGTCGTGTTTACTAACATTTAAATAAGTCAAATAGATCTGTACCTACCGCCGGATACGGATACACTGTGTACTAAACAAACTAAGTACTATGATACATCAGTTAACAATGCACAACATATTCTGTTTAGAGCCGATTTCTCATTGTATGTCAACGAAAATATATTACAATGTTTATAGAAAAGTGTGAAAAGTGATACTTTCGTTAAGTGTGAGTTGTTTACTATGTCATAATGAAATATAATTATCTAATCATGATAACACTTACGTAGTCTAACTAATAACTACCAAGTCATAGATACATCTCAATTCTACCGTAAACAATATAATCGCTAATGATTGCTTCATCGATATAATTCTAACTATAGCTATAGAATAAAACATTATAATATAAATCATAAGTTAAATTTCTAACTTTCACAAATATAAGTCTAATAAAATGATTTGATGAATTTTGATAGGGAGATGAAATGGACCGCGAAAACCGTTATACGATACCTTTTATACGTCGGCGCAAGTTATAGACGTACACGATTATGTACGCAGTAGACGATCATTGTTCACGATAAATATAGGAATGTTTCTTATGTCGCTATTTATGTCCGTATGTTATATAATTTAACAACTTATAAAATTATTCAAAACCTTACATATAATTATTTGAAACATTTTTTTTATTTAATAGGGTTAACAAATAATGACATTAAAGATTAACAAAAAGAGAAAATTATTTAATTATAATGATGTCCCCCCGGACTCCCACACCGTTAACCTTAATTTATTTTTGTATGAAAGATGAAGAAGGTTCGATGAACATACTGTTCATGAAACTATTGCATGTAAACATGTATAAACCATAGAATTATTACATCTGGAATCAACTTTATGAACAACAGAATGAAGCCAATTTAAAGTGCACCGATCGCGCGTAACAACACGATATTCTGGCGTTAGTGTACTGATGACACTCAATTCGTTTAACACACTAATAAAATATTACATACACATAAGTTCTTTAAAATTTCACTTTGTTATTTCTGATGTTGAATCAAAATATTGTGTTGTTACGCGCGATCGGTGCGCTTTAAATTGGCTTCATTCTGTTGTTCATGATGTTGATTCCAGATGTAATAATTCTATGGTATAAACAATGTAAAAGCAAAGTCATCAGTAGCAGGTGAGAGCAGTAAAGTTGAACTTCAATGACGT
This sequence comes from Trilocha varians, assembly GCA_030269945.2. Taxonomy (NCBI): domain Eukaryota; kingdom Metazoa; phylum Arthropoda; class Insecta; order Lepidoptera; family Bombycidae; genus Trilocha; species Trilocha varians. Next base: position 12,628,283 of record AP028261.1, on the reverse strand, counting down.
CACAACTATGTTGAAAACTATTTAATAGCGTCATTGTGCGGAGTGGCGGCCATTGTGAACAGTCGCCACGATTTATACCGTCATTACACTCTGTACTTACTGATAGAGTTTGTTAATACTTTACTGTTTATCTACTGATGAACGAAGTATAGAGACTGATTGTCAACTGATTTGTATAGAATATAAAAAATAATATTGTAGTGCTATTATTACGTAGATGGAAATAACATACTTTTTATTACTACTACGAATAATAAGTCGGCACCTATAATTGTGTTAGCATTAAGTCTGTACTGGAAGTGTCTTAATATACCTGTATTGCATGTTTGGATGTATAACATGTTGGTGCCCTTTATAAATAAATAAATAAATAACAATATGAATGTTACCGATTTGTAATCGTTCCAGAATCTAAGTCTACTATTACTGTATTATTACTGTACTATTACTGTATTAATCATAAAAAATATTTAGTATTTATCAGTAATACTTACTAAAGAATAACTTAATTCCATAATAATAGTTTTGAACCAGGAAAAAATAATATTTTTGTAATCAATAAAAAAATAGACCATCGAAGTGTGATTTGCACTAATAGATAGGTACCATAGCCATGAAAACCAGCCAAAAAGTAAAGTAGTTAGTATTTTTATAACTAAGTTTAATTAAGAATACATCCCTTATACAGGGTGTTAAAATCCGATGAAACAATACTTTCACAGCAAATAGTATACTTGATGTAGAAGCCATCCACCAAGTCTGGGTTTTCTAGGCATAATATATCATAAGTTATAACTAATCAAAACTACGTGTTAATTTTCTATTAGTAGGAGTTTATTATAGTACGGAACTCTAAAATTGCGACCAGATGCGCCTGTGTGCGTGAAAATGGCATATAGATATAGCACGCTACATGCAGGTCAGGGTAGGGTTGTCAAAATTAATACAAAATAATAATTTTTCAACTTTGTATGGGAAAATAAAGTCATTATCTCCGTTTCAAAAGTATGTGTATATGATTTGAAATGTGATATAGATTAAGCCCTTAAAGTATTGTTTCACCGGGCAACAACACCCTGTATATACTACGTAATCCGAAGTTAATTTACCTGAAGAAAAAAAACAAAAGAAAATCTTGAAGACACAAGAAGATAAGAATACGTAGTCGCGGCAATAATGAGACCTCCATGACCTACAAATTGTATTAAAGGATAATTTAATATTACCCCCCCCTTCCCCCCCACCCTCTCCTCTCCCCGCTCTCTCGCTACCTCACCCCCCCTCCGCGCCGCCGTCGCTTGTTTCAGTGAACACTCGCTTTTCGTTTATATTAAAAAATATGATGTTTCAGCGACTCCGGGGAACAAGAATGCTTGTCTAAGGATTATGACGGAATTTTTAAATTATATTTTGAGTACAGAATTGTTGATGTCCCGCGACCTCTGTCAGCTGTCTCTACGACGGACGGCGGAAATGTTACTATGTTTTTGAAATTATTTGAAAAGCGTTTCCCTGTTACTAAGGAATCAGGATAATTGTTATAGACAAGTATTTTTTTTTTTTTTTTACAATGAAAACGACTGATTTTGTTTCCCCTCGACTTTTCTCGTCTGCTATCATCAAGACCTGATTTCCTTATCTTGAGACCACCTTTAAAATATGTAACTTATTTCCAACAAGAAAAATTAAACATCAATTTCGGTTCATAAACCATGTACCAAGTAAATACGATACAAATAGGTAGGGGAGCGAGGGGCTTGTTGTAACAGTTTTCATGAAAATTAATATATTTTGAGATCTGTTGATTTTATTCCTACCAAATAAAGGTGGATGGATGCTATAACTCTTCATCTACCAAACCAAGTAAAAATAATACCATAACTGTTGGTCATTACTTTACAATCAATTATTTTCTAGAAAAAGTGCCGTGTTACAACTTACCCCGTGCTTGGGGCAAGTTGTAACATCTACCGGGGCAAGTAGTAACGACAAAAAAACATCACTAATATCTCTAATCATTTCTTCTTTGTTTATTTTAAACAAAATTGACATTTTTTATATATTATATTCTGTATATATTATATAATTCTTATCAAAAATCAATACTGCATTTTTTTCCAAAACATCAGCTGCCGCTAACTCGGACACTTCTTGGCTTTGTGTTGCCCGCTCTGACTTTCTTTTATACACCCTCATTCTAGAAGTAAGAAAAAAACTAAGTAGGTATCTAAATCATAACATGGGGCATGTTACAACATGCCCCGGCATTTTGTAACAACTAACCCCATGGTATGATTTTTAATATTTATTAAGATAACTATTTAAACAATTAAGCAATCTCAAAAACAGTTATACATTATCAAAGGTAGATAAATTTGAATGTAAATAAGTTATGGAAAGTTTATTATTAGTCGCATTAATAGCGCAAACCAAAATTTTACTATAGTTAAATTTTATATTACCTGGCAAAAATGAAGCGCGTGCACAATTCCACTCACTGCGTCGGTCGGCGGGACACTGGCTATGGCAATACGACGCGACGTAGTTTATAGGTTAAATCAAGTAAAACAAATACGTTAATAAAGTTTAAGATCTTAGAGAAAAAGGCCTGTTACTACTTACCCCTGTTACAACAAGCCCCTCGTTCCCCTACAGTCGCATGATTTAAAACTTCTTGAACTCGGTTAAAAAGGTATTTGATTCACAATAAATATATTACGTCACTATAGTAGGTACATGAGTTCACAAGTAGTACTAGTAAATTATACATCAGTTCCTATAAAAAGTTTAATCTTCTATTTCCCTCCTTCACGTGGCTGCGACAAAAAACAGCTTCTATAGTACCGGAGTTGTTGTATAATAACGAACATTATAATATTGTGTTCGCATTATAAACACGATGTTATCTATTGTTTTATCTAAAATTAATACGTTGGTTTTTATATTTGTTTAATCATAACTGTTAGTTTTAAATTGTACGTTGTAAAAGTAATAATATGTATAAATGAAGATCTTAGCCTCATTTAAGTTTCTCGCATGAAGTGAGAGTTAGGCTTTCACTTCATACGTATTATCTATGGCGGCAGCACTTTGCACTATGTTAATTCTATAAATACTCTATGGAATTATTGTGTCTACTCGCCAAATTGTCTTTGTACGTTTTTACCGCCATTAAGAATGTGAGAACACATTACTGAATTAATTATTGTAAGATAAAACATTTGAAGCAATAGCTTTTAATGTTGTTTCTCTTTTCAGGTTAGTAAACTGTTTAGTTTTAAAATTGTAATGTACAAGTAAGCCGATTAGTAATGTTTTATAATAAAATACTCTTTTCAGAGCAACAACTTAATAGCGCTTGTTTCAATAAACAACCTATTACATATGCTTAATTTTTGTTTTCTACAGGATGTACCGGAAAGAAGTTATTGGATACCTACACAGGGGATTCATTCAAACAGTGTAATCCAAAAGTGGTTAGTTAATTTATTTTCATTTCTTTTCCTAGTTTGCACAAGAGCCAACTGTTACGAGATGGTAAGTGGTAACGATCAGTGTTGACGTAGTGTAGTTCAAGCAATGGTAGAGCACATGTAGATATGTGTAATGTGTGTGTATGTGTGTGTGTGTGTGTTGTGTCACATAAATAAATACTCGCCTTAGCGATCGATATTGTTGTTAGCGTGTGAGTGTTAGTGTAGATCCTCATGAGTGTGAGTATGATTTGGAAGCGCACAGATTACCTGTCAACGGAGCGTCTTGATGTGACCACAGATTAACTATAAGTTACAGAAGTATTTTTTCGTAACTTTTGTTCTCTTATTATATTAATTTATATCTTAATTACATAACATTTTTTACGTACTCATATTTCCTAAGTAACAGTTGATACTTGCATTAAAATAACTAAATTTGATCAAGGTATTAGTCGTGGTGGCCGAGTGGTCGAAGCGCGTCCTTCCGAACGGGAGGTCGCGGGTTCAAATCCGGCTTGTACCTCTAAATCTTAATATGAAAAAGATTTATGTGCAATTTTTCACAACACCACTGGCTAAAAACGGTGAAGGAAAACATCGTGAGGAAACCTGCATGTCGGAAAAGGATTCTAAAAATCCTTTGAAGATATGTGAAGTCCCCAATCCGCACTAGGCAAGCGTGGTGGACTATGCCTTATCCCTCTTCGGAGGAGACCTGAGCCCAACAGTGGGCAGTAATGGGTTGGTACAGTACAGTACAGATCAAGGTATTAATGCATTTTTGCAACGATTTGATTTTTATTTCAGTGAGAGATGAGAGGCATAATGTGATATCGTCAAGTAAAATATATGTAGATGTTCTGCTGTAATATAATTATTTTATGACACGTCAGTGTATTTCATTACTCTGCACTCTGAATACAATAAAACAACTGTAATATTGTTGTAATAACAAGAGTAATTGTGATTCTGAAGATGACAGGAATAATCTCTACATTATTTAATGTTGTTCGTTTACAAAATACTTATTCATGTTTGCTTTTATTTCAAAGTGTTAAATACGTAATGTAATATTTAAAAACTTGTACTGTTTTTTTTAAATTGATAAACTATTTTGTTTCTGTTTTGTCTTAAGATAAAACAAAAAATAAATGTAATTTGTTTTTTACTTTTCATTCAAGTTACAGTATACAAAGTTTTATTTGTTTATAATCAGTCGGTATACCAGTTTCAACAACAAAAATGGTTTCCAAACTTCCGTACAGTATTCGTACTCATCGTATATTGTATCGGAAAACAGCTTCTTATTTAGTCTCAAACAAACTTACCAATATAATACTTACGCTCCGTTTTTTGTAGAAGGAAAAACTTGTGTAGTCTCGTATGTATTAAAGTAGGTACGTACTCATGTAGATACATACAGGGATCGTGGAAATCGAATCAAATCGCGACCTCCGAGCGACGAGACTAACAAACGGAAAGCAAATCACATTCTTAGAGGATTACTACACACACATGACTACACACATGGAAATACACGATAACACACACACACATGTACAACTAGAATGGATATATTAGTAAATACGAAGCCGATCTTGTTTAGAAACATCACGTATTGGTTTTTTTTCCTTAGTTGGTGCTTACAGATGGCGTTGATAGCTGATCACTTGCCTATTATTTCTATCTAGTTTGATTCATTGCAAAACCCTGCTTTATCTTAGTATCTCTTTCAAATAATCTTATTTTTACGAACCATTATCTGTATAATTGTACACAGGACACTCGACTGGTCGTGATCACAGAATTAAAATATCAGGAAATGTGTGGAACACGGGTAGTTCTCAATCTTCTGTCGAAGAGATCAGAACACTAATAATATCTGTCTGTTTGTTTGTGAACTCCTTAACGTTTACAATTTGAATATCATTCATCTTAACGAGAACTGAAACGGCTCGAAGTTTGTCTAAATAATTGTTGTTCGTAAACTTCATTTGCAAATATTTATCGGTAAAGTTGTATCGAATACTTCTAATTGCACTAATATTAATAAGATATTTGTCTATAATTGTTTTAAAAAAATATTTTAAAAGTACTCCACGATAGAGTCGTAAAGATCATAGGGATTATAACAAAGTAAACTATTTAACTACAATCAAGAAATAAATACATATAATACTGTTTTATAATTAAACCATTACAAAATCAAGAAAAAAGCAAGTAATAAGTAAAACAACATTCTTTACAAAAACACAATCGTGTTTAAACTTTACAACCTCATACTTAATAATAACCTTAATTAACACGTATAAAACTCGTCATAAAAACAAGTTGAAATAATAATGAAACCGTTTACGCTTGATGTTCGTCACGTGTGTAATAACTTCATTACCGTGTGGAGTACTACGCGACCATTAGCGGAGACACCGGCGTGGGATCACACGTGGATGTTTCAACAGGACATCACAACTTGAGCGGTTTATAACTGTACCCATTGGGACTGTTACTGCACTTAGATGAGGTTTAAGTTAGGTATAACTTATACCTCATCTAACCTTCACCTTGTGAGGAGGTTCCTCTCTCTTGAGCCCTGACCATGGCTTGGTTCGTAAACTCCGCCTGCAGTGGCCCTCTGTTTTTTATATTGTATTTTTAAATTTTGTTTCTTGTAATTGTTTTTTAGAAATAGAATGTAAGAAATAAGTAAACAAATGTACCTATATCTTATTGTTATTATGATGTAGATTTTAACCTGTTTTCTAATAAGTGTAAAGTTCGAAATCACGATACCTTTTTGGTGTTTTTAAAGCTACTTTTGTTTGTTACTATGTAGTCAGACGAGCTAACGTGCCCCCAGGTTGGGCGTAGTTACCGTCGCTCATGGACTACTGCAATATCAAGCGACACTGAGGGGAACCCTACTTTCTTTACCTTTTACTATATTATGATACTTCACTGTCTGAGCGACTCAAAGTGAATCTTAGTCTTCGATAAAAGGTTTCTTTATTCCTTCGGTGTTTTGCTTCATTGGTTAGCTTCACACCAAGCGTTTAGTGGTCATCTGGTCGTTGATGGTTGCCGAAGCTGATTAACCTGGCATTGCAGAGGTCCATGAGCGACGGTATTCGCTTACCATCAGATGGGATGTAGGTTCGTGTATCTATTAAGCAATAAAAAAAAACCATCAAAAGGGTCTTAAAATAGTTGTCCTTCTGTGTATCAGTGTGTTGTGTTGTAATGTCGTGAATGCTGAGAAGTGCAAATTCATTACAAAGTGCGGGCGAGCTCGGGAACATTCCAGAAGGACAGTCCCCCTCCCCCTTGGTCCCGCGCGAGCGTGCCTCACCCCCGCCGTCGCCCGGCGCCCGCTCTAATCGTATCGGAAGGTTTATTAGAAACCTCTTTAATGGACTCCGCTAAGTGAACTCGCCATCTCGACACAATTTAATCTGTTCTCTGGACCAATGATTTATATTAATATCATGTTTTATTAAATCAGGAAGAATACTCAATTAATAAAGATTACTATTATAAATGGAAAAGCTGCAGTCAAATATTGTTTGTCTTTATAAAGATTGTACTTCCAAATATTGTTCTGTGTACCAGGTGATACGAGGTGAAAAATCTTTTCCCTTTAATAATTGAACCTCAACAAAATACAAAGTTGAAACATTTCCCAAAATAAAGTTGTGGTTGTATTGTGTAGCGCAGTTCGTTCGTTCAGATAAAACTTTGTTTAAATAAAATGTAATTCCGGAGAACGTTGTCACCGAAGTATCGGGGAATTGTTGGTATCGGGGGAACATTACACAACTCTCACACAACAGTACTTCTCTACAGAAGTCAATGTTTGCACAAATCAGACTTCACAGCACATTTTATGTACACACTTACGCACGTATCTCCCACTGTGTCTGCTGCCTAACAAAGATTCAAAGCCAGTGAAGATTTGTTTATTAGGAAAACAAACACCACAATTTACTTGTTGATCGAAGTGTCACATATTGGTGTCAAAAGCTACATGTGTGATGAGAGATTGTATGTGGGAACTAATTCTGTATAGTATTCTGTGCCCGGAACTTTGTGCCGAACTTGTTCCCAACCGATACTGTCACCTATATACCTACTCCTATATGTAGATATGTAGCGGATATGTAATTACGTGCTGTACTGTGCGGTATACAGACGAGAGACAGTTTCTATTAATATTGAAGTTTGTACGATAATGTTATTAAGCTATAATGTCACAATTTCGATACGGAAAAATACTCTTTTAGGCAATTATAAAGCGAGTTTTTTAAGTGGAATAAATAAGTATACTAAACTGCTAGAAATATGATTGCTCATGAAACCTTGTACTGATAGTTTCACAACTAAAATATACACAGGCATCTGACAACAAGAGGCCATTAGAAACAGAGTTACTCTGCATTCTTATAAACAGTGCCAACCGAAAATAAAAACTCAAGAAAAAGTCACGTCACTTCCAAGAAAGAAATAAAGAAAAAACCTCCGTCCACTAAAATAACTAAACAAAGCGAATCACTAAGAAAAAATGAAAAACAAAAGAGAAATAAAATGGAAATTGTATAATTTATTTTAGAAACGATACAAAGCTCTTTGATCCTCCAGAGTACCTGGTCTACTGTACAGTTCTACTTAAAAACGATTAAAAATGATATAATGTCGAGCAATGAATAGCACCTACCTGGAATTGACTGCGAACCTAATTAAAAACATTTCCAAGGCTTCTTTAATCGTTTCCTTTCAGGTGTTTTCCAAGAAACGATATAATAGCACATTGAAAATTGATCTTTTTGATGTTGAAATATTAAATTAATATCAATACCTGAATGATTTATGAAGTGGTTTCTATTTAGATATAATTTTCTTTGATAAATAAATTTGTAATTATTTACTTTACGACGAAATTATGAAATGTATTTTTTATTCACCGTTGGTAGACGAGTTGCAGAGGTCGTAAGGGGTGGCGGTGGCTCATGAGTATGAGTCATGGACCTCAGCAATGTTGGATAATGCAAGCAATGTTGTAGTATTTATATTTAGGGTTCCGTTACATATATTCACTTAGTATGTAATTATTTTTTTAAGTATTATCGATGTGAAATAGAGTTCCTGTAAAACAACTTGTTCCTATAATTCCTCTACAGTTGGTTTATTAATTCATTTTTTGTTATTACACTCTAAAATTTTATACTTAACACAAGTAAATATTTTTTTATTAGTCATTAGATACATAAATAAATATCTTTAAAAGTAATATTGCATAAAATGGTATATTATTACTGCTGGGTGAAAATAATAATACTTATCATAAATAAACTTGATCTCAATTTTGTGTGTATTTTATTTTGTACGGAACCATCAGGCCAGCAGATATATTTTTTCTTCTACACTCGGTAATAGGAGACATATACCACGGTAATAGATAAAATTGATACAGCATACCTCGGTTATAGATGCAGCAATAGCGCTGGCTAAAATAATTTTAATAAAAATAACGGTTGAAATGTTTAAAAAAATCCATCTTGTCGAGGACAGTCCTGGTTTCCCAAATATTTTATTTCAATTTCGGTAATAGGTGCTATTAACCTTTATTAAAACAATTGTGCAGAATATGTATAATTATAATATTGTTAGCTAGCGTGATGCAGTGGAGGGGCAACTTTATGTAGCTTCAGTAAACGAAACCTTAAAAATAGATGAAATAATTACGATAGATCTGTTTCGGGACCATAAGCCGACTTACCAACAGAATCAGATGGGAACCATCACACAACAACCACTCAACAAACAGTACTGTACTCGGAGTTATATCAAACTGAATAATAATCTTTTTATACGTGTTAGTAATGATAATCACATTGATAATAATTAATTGTAAAATTTATGACATTTAATTATCAGATTGTTGCTGTGTTCATTCAGCAACCAATGAAGCGTCATTTTTAAATTCGCACAAGTAGGTAATTTCAGATTCAACCTTAAAAAACCTGACAAACTATGTATTAGGTTTTATGAAAGCTATATAGACGCAATGACAGTAATGTCCTTTAAATAATGAAATATACTGAAAATTCTACATTGTATTGTACAATATCTCACAACGCGTTTATGTAAATATTATACCAAATAAACCCAAACTATTCTAGCATTAGTTTAGTTTCGAGATTAGATTTGTCATAGTATATCTAATTGGTTACACCCGGGATATGTGCGGCGGGTCGAGAGTTCAACTAAATATATTAGAAAGTTATAAAATGTCAAACATAACGAGGGTCCGAGTTGAAACACGAAGTTGTCATACTGTATGGTGAGTGTGTGGTGCGCGCCCCGCGGGGAGCCGTGAATCACTGACTCGGATTATACGCTCTGCAATATTACAGATGAATAGATTCCGCAGCCACATCGCTGGCACGGCCATCGAGCGCCATCACGGGCCATCGAGCGCCATCACGGGCCATCGAGCGCCATCACGCGCCATCACGGGCCATCGAGCGCCATTAAGTGCCATTTCCCGTTTACTGCCACCACCAGTCGCCGCGGCTTTTTACCGTAGTGTCGGTACTACGGTATCTATCAAACACTACCTTATGTTACTATACTTATATTGTACTAGGTAACTGAATTCACTGAGCCCTTCACCATAAAGGCGAGTATTATTTATTGTAACAATCAATTATTGATAATTGTATCTAGCATGTAAGTTGGAACTCACAGACAATTCGTCGCCTCAGTGCTTGTTTGGTCAATCTGCACTCGAGCAAATTTTACAGGAGACAGTAAACAAGCACGGAATTTTCGTTAAGTGCCGTGTTGAGAAAAAAATTGAAATGAGATTTTTATTGTTTTAGAATTGAATATTTAAAAAAAATATTTTACCAGTCGGATGGAAATTTTATTCTTTATAATACTGCATTAAAAAGTAATTTTCGTAAAAAATGTCAGATTGGCCAAACAAGCACGAATTGTTAATAATTATTATTGTGATGAAAAAGTCAAACTATTAGCTAAACCTAGTTGATTTATTAATTGATTTCAAGGTGACAATTTTAAAAAGTATTGTTCAACAATTAACAAAAATTTGCACTGACTACAGATTAACTTTGAATATTCTTGTGATAATATTGCTATAGTTCATTTCTGTAAATCTAATGCTACCATATTTTTTTTTTTTTAATAAATAAAATTCTGAAATTCTGTGAATATTAAAGAAAAGTTCTTAAGGTACCTAACCTTAAGAACTTTTATTTCAATTACTTTGCAGTACCTAATGAAAATGAATAAAAAAAAGCAAGTTGGTAAGCAAAATACAAAAGTACAATTGAAATTATAATAATATGAACATTAATTTAAGAAACTAATTTACTAAAAAGAACTTTCTAGAAATACCAATGAAACTAATAAAGAGAATGACTGCATTCAGCGTTTAATTCGTTCTCAGAGATTTGAACAAACGTGAAAGATTGTGCGGAGCGCGATATTGAAGATTCTTCATAGTTAGTTGTTAGTTGTCGACTGTCGGAGCAGCGAGCTGTGTCGCGTGACTCCAACTCATTATGAAGTTCCCGGCGGTGGGGGCCGGCGGGTTGCAGGCCGGCGGGCGGGTGCCGGCGGCCCGCGACCGACAACTTTTAACGTGATTCATATCGCGAGCCCGGCCCGACGCCGCGACGTTAGCGTGAATAAACTCGACTTCCTGAACGATTACAAGAACTAATAATTAGTTGGCAACACGCGAACTACTCACAATGTTTAGTTTGAGCAGGTGCAGGCGCTATCGAAGCATGTTCACTTACGTGTCGGCTTAATGTTCAAATTTGTCTGAGTTTGTAATGGCGCCACATGTTCGCTTCGATAGAGCAACATGTACTAAGCTTTGGCTATGTATTCTTATGTAAAATACATTAATGAAAATATTTTCCTTTAGATGATAGCTTCCCTATTGTTAGCGGTATCAGCGAGACGCCGGTCAGTGTAAGCCGCTTGTCTCGGAGCTCATCGCGACAGACCCCGGCCTCGGCCCCGGCTGTATGTATGTATGTAAGTATGGACACCGAGCGAGTGACCTCTCCCTCGATGTACTCAACAAACTTACACGACGAACTTACCAACACTTTCTTATGAAAATAATAAATAAAGCTTCGCAAGTTACGGACAAGTTCCAGAAGATTCTCTTTGACGAAACTATGAGAACGTAAACGAAGGAACAAGTAAAGCTGCTTTGTTTGTGTTTGTTCTTACGATCGGATCAAACGATAATATTCATAAAAGATAAATAACACTGCTTTATACATAAACAAGTAGAACAGTCTAAATAGAACAAATGGAGAAGTAAAATATTGTTGTTTAGATTAGTTAGTACTTCACTATATCTCGACACGGGAGAAGTGGCAACAACTACTCATTAGTATTATCGAGTAAACCGTATGCACCTTACTTTTGTATCGATGTTTTCTTAAAGCTACGTTTTCCTCTTTTTAGGATATATTTGAAATGCCTCATACGGTAAGCGACATATTATAACGACCGCTTAATGACACGGCAGAGGCTCATGAACAAATCGTTTAAATGAATTACAATAAAAAGAGAGATATAATTATATTCATGTAGATTATCACAGATTAACCTTGCATGCAGATTATGACAGAGTAATCTTTGTAAGTCATGTGTCGATGTGGCGGCTACACGCGGCTACACGCGGCCTCAGTCCAGCAGGTGACGGTGTCAATGAATGTGATCTACTGGATTACAGTATTACACGCGGTGTTCATACAGGTCATATCGGTTATGTAAAACGGTAGTATCAGTCCGATATTCCAGTCTTTATCAATTTTATGTATGATTTTAATGTCATTTAAAAACAAAAATCACGTAATAAAGGTTTTTTAGATTACATACAATTACAAGGATTTCTTTCTAAAGCTTTCTAAGCTATTCTTGCACTGAAAATTATATTTTAGTAGTAATTTATGTTTGTCTATTCACAAACTTCCATCCTTTCGAAACACACTTTAATTTTATACATAGTACTGCGGTATATTCTGGGCACCAGTATATTGCAGAGACACGGTTTGAGACGTGTTGTACGTGAGACGAGGTGTCACTGCGAGTCTTGCTAACACGTCATGTATATTATCCAAATCTATAAATCCATGAAAGCAGTTGTGTTTCATAATATAAATAAAAGAAAGTTTTCTTGCAGCAAAATTCTCTAAAATCATTATTTCGAGTGCTTTCCCTGGAAGGGTGTTTAAAAATTCCACCCTGAATAGGCAAAAATAGTTTTTAAAAGTTACACTTACAACAAATCGTCAAGTTCAAGATCAAGAAATGCATCAACATAAAAAAACGATCATCTGAATCGGTGCATTCAGGCGAGACACTGCGGTTGAGGAGGGAGCGGCACCCTGTCCAATAGTGGAAGTCAGCTGAACAGTCACGTGATCTATTTTTATTAAGAAACTAACTATCGTATGTAATCCATTTTAATGCAGTTAATTTAAGCGATGAAACATAACGTATAGAACAATGAGAGCTTTGCGACTCTACCTCGGACCGGGGTAAGTAGAGCGCCGAGCGACGAGCGGCGACTCTACAAATACACACCTGACCCATTTGTACGAGACTAGTGACGTGTGCCCATAGAGTACACTACTCAGTGGTAGAGTAGAGAGATCATAGTGATCACATGCCATCAGTATACTTAGTTAAACTATTATTACAAAACACTATTTTTTAATGGTTTTGGTGATAAATATATTGACTGGAACATGTTATAGTATATAAATCGATTTACTAAAAATAATATTAACAGTTAACAGTTGCACAAAGTGTGATAGAACAATTGGAAGAATTGACCTTTACCAATACAGTTGTTTTTATCTTAAAAACTATGATTCTGCATCAAGTAATTGCAAAAAAAAAAAAATAAGTGAAATAACATTTTTTTGAGACGTTCCGCTCGCTTCGTGGCCACAACACGTCACTTGACTGAAGAACTGAAGAGTCACAAAAACAGCAAGTGACGTCACAACGCGCAATAAACACTCTCCATCATATCATTGGATGTTCATGAGACACGAACCACACAACTCTATTTATAATATTTTTTTTACTGTGTATGATAAACGGGGATTTTTACCAGTCTCTACTAATGTTGTAGAGTATTTAAATTATTTTGTCGTTTTTCTGATATCTGTTAACGTAGACCTTTAGAGTAACCAGCCTACATCATCATCATCATCATCATTCTCAGCCTGTAGACGTCCACTGCGGGACATAGTCTACACACAACATATTATTATATGTAATACTGTAGTATATAAGTTATACAGTAGTATACTTTAATATTTATGATTTACACTTAATTATGTATGACTGTAACAGTTGTTGGTGAACCAAATAAATAAAATAAAAATAAAAAAAATATCGAAAATACTTATGTTTCATATTATATAAAAAATATTCTAAAAACAGTTCTACCCAAATAGCGTTTAACCATCGCATTCATTACGAATGTATTCTTAAGCTCGATCTGAGCGCACGAGGGTGACTCTACCGACTCTACCGTCTCTACCGGTGCGCGTCGACTCTTTACGACACAATCACGGAGCCGTTATGATGGTTGCGGGAACTCGAGTTATTGTTATTGTGAACGTTATCCGACGACCGCTTCATTCACAATCAGCTTGTTTCTGCATATTTTATTAGATAATTGTTTGAGAATGTAACATTTCAACGAACGTTTTGAACTTGAAATTGTGTGGGTTTGTACACGTTTACTTCAACTCTTGGGATTATTCTAAAAATAAACGATAGTTGAGCAAATCCAACCGTAATGAGAATAGAGATGGAATTAGTTTATGAATATTATTCTCGTATTAGACATGGTAGAGCAAACGCTGCATAAAATTTGCTTCACGAAATTTCATTCGACGCTTGTGCACCTTTGATAAGCAAATTCGTAGATTAAACTGAGTTCATTTACATGAAAAACCCTCGCGTTATAGCTCTACGAACTCTACATATTCACATGTAGAGCGTGTGCGTGTCTATGAACTCTATATAATCAATGGAGAGATCTATAAGGATGTCTAGTTGATAGGATTGGGGATAATATATTCAGCTCTATGTTCTATTCAATACATTTATAATAAGCTCAATATTTCTACAATATTACTAAGAGATACTTCGTCACGTGACGTAGACCAATGAAATATCATAAAGCAAAAAATATCATGAATATAGTTAATATATGAAACTCACTTATATGTAAATTGAAACGGAGGCAATTAATCAATGTAATGTTTGATGTATCTCTTTGACAAAATATTTTCAGTGAACTATAATTTCACGTAAAAAAAAAAGAAAATATTTTTCGGAAAATAAATAACCTTTTCTATTAAATATCATATTCGTAGTTACTGTTAATTCCAATTAACATAATATTTAACTCGTTGAGTAATTTATATGACAAAATCACTATCCGTCTGTTTGTCCGTATGTATGCTTAAATCTTTAAAACTACGCAACGGATTTTGGTGAGGTTTTTTTTTAAAATGTTTTACAAGTATATTTTATTTTTAGAAAAGTTAAAGATCCGTATGAATCGGATATATTAATGACGACTATGACGACGATATATTAATGACTTGAATTTGTAACGCAAAGTGTAAAATCGAAAACATATTTGCGTACCCTGCACATCTATTGACAATAGAACAAAATGATGTACTACGTGTTTGTAGGTCATAAAAAGGTCTGAAAAAAAATCCGCGAGAGCATATACTTAAATAACATAGTTAGTCAAATAACCACTTTTATTTTCATGAAAACTATTAAATTATCCGAAGAAAGAAATGATGTCAATTGAGTATCGTTATATTAACCCTTATCCAAATTAAGTGTTATATTATCAAGAGTATTAATGTAGAAGTAAATTACTTTTTGTTTTATTCCAATCGGACTTTTCGTTGAGAAGTTATGACGAGTATAAAACGTGTCCCCTACAAAAAATATCGCGAGTGCTGTTCAAACCCCTTTGTAGCGCAGACGAAGTTGCGTAGGTCATCCAGTTAATAAATAAACAAAATAGAAGTAAAGCTGTATGTTCGTTTTCCTTATTAGTAGAGCAGTGTACTCGTAATAAAGTGGTATTGTTGTAAGAGTATAATTCGGTAACGTAGAGTACAATAAAACGGAGGCCGCAACTCTACCACTCTACGCGGTTGTGTTTTATTACAACTTCCGCCGACATATTGAAGGGCGGAGTGACGCTAATCAAATTATACCCACTCTTCTACTCTACGTAGAGTTGTATTACTTAGATGTGGTATATTATAATATTATTATATGCCATCGCTCCTTCACTGCATCTCTTATATTTTGTTTTCTTTGCAGTGTTTAAGATGTGTCAAAAAAGTACTACCTATATTTTTAAATTCACTATAATTATCGCATTGACAGTATCCAACATTTTTCATGTCATGAAAATGTTTTATCATGTGTAATTAATTGTTTTATAATCTTATATAAAGATGATCATTAAACAATGAACGGCTCACATGATAATAAATAATTAATGTTGCATACGACTTCTGCAACTCCTAATAAATGTTGTCGTTGTCATAGAAAAATTAAAATTGTTTTAAGAAGTAGAACTCTTATTCGGAATCTATCAACAACAATTGTTATTAATATAATATTAGAGATGGTTTGATTTAAAAAAATCTTGATTTTATAAAGGTTTTTTAGTCTCTTACAAAAAGGCAGTAAAAGTCCCGTAAATAAAGTGTTCTGATGTGAGTAAGTATCAGTGAATCGATGCAATAACCGAGCTCTACATCTTTAATTCATGACTCTACAGGGACAGGACTCTATCGTTGGAAGAGTAAGTAGACTAACACTAAATACATTTCGCTCTTAGATAAATTCTTTTTTTATTTATAAATGACTGTTTGTAGGATAATACATTACTTTTGGATTAAAACAAATTAACAATTAAAATGTTGTGTCAGAAGTTCAAATATTTATTGGCATACAAAAGTTTTTGTATAACATACGAGTATAGGCATAAAATTTAAAGTTACCGAGCCATCTGCTTTAGTGTTTTAAAATGCGGCGATTATTCTTTGTTATCAACAGAACAACGTAATAATATAATATACTGTTTGTTTCCTCAATAAATTAACAATCACTCATCGAAGTGACTCGCGTCATTCATGAATAGATTTTATCAATAATAGTAAAAAGTATTTGACTTAAGAAACACTTAAAGGCAGATTTGGCAGCAGACAATGGCGAATCTGTTCGAACTGTAATATCGGTGTGAGATCTGAACGTGCAGTTTTATCTGCAGCCTCCGACGTCTCGTAGTGAAGGTCGTTATTAAATTCCGAGCGGCTCTCGGTAATAAGCTCCGATAGACGACTCATATATTCGGTTTAGCGTCGATCCCTCGATAATCCGGGCGCGGTTCAAACATACGCCTTCACTTAACATGGACATTAATGAAAATTATAATTGAACACGTGATGAGACCATTAAATCCAAATTGCACTTTAAGCCAAACCGTGTTATTCATTACAAAACCCAAGACAAGTTAGCTTTCCCTCGGGTTTCTGGGCTTCACTGCTCAGAGTTACTACGATGGTCACCGTTGTGAGTCTGGCTACATAAGAGTTACAGTGGTGGGAGTGAGAGGTAGCCAAATACCCGACAATAATGAAATAAAAAACGACAATACGACCTCAGAACTTACATAATATTCTGACATTGTAACATCACATATCAGTGAAAAATACCATGTGAATTGGTCTAAATGCATTTTGAAACTTACATTCCATGATAATTCGTTCGTCGTAGTTCTCTGGTGTAGCGAATCCGTCGTCTGTTTGCGTTGAATGAAACGTCTTTACTTGACAAATTTAATTACGAACATTACGTCGGTCGCGTAATGAGCGAGTTTAGGGGAGCGACAGACGAACGAGGGGTAAGGAGAGAGGAGAGGGGGGTGCAGCTACTACAGCACAACACTTCGCTACTTCTCTACCACTACAGGCTGTGACCGAAATAACCCTCTAATAATGTGAAAATTGTTGCATTGCAAAAAACAGGTTGGATTTTCACGAGGTTAATTTGTTTTTCAGTTTTCTGTAGAAACCTTCATAATCAACAGACACTGCATTTTTACTCTGGTTTAACCAAATAGCCTCGTGCGTCTGTAATAGCTAATAAAGAAACAATACTAAAGAGGAAATATAATATGACAATGTAATTATGAGTGTGAGTGAAAGTTTTCTTGTTATTACGCACAAGATGATGCATGATGATGATTTAAATCACGAGGAATCAATAATCGACAATGTAAAGTTGATGTCTCCGCACAAAAAGTCGGGTCGCAGCCCTCGACCGAAAAAATCTAAGCGACTATAAACGAGCAAATGATGTGAAATTAAACGGAATCAGGTTTAAAGCTCGTCCCGTGGTCCCAGTGGGCCCGGTCCGTCCTGGCTGGTCCCGGTGGGTCGTACAGGGTCGCGCGAGGTCACGTAATGCGGTTTATCCAACTGGAGAGCATCCATCACGCTGATATCACGGAGCTTGTGAACGATCGGCGACGCTTTTTTACAAATATTCGTCGAAGTATGATGTAGAGCCTCTTCAAATTTAAGTGGATAATTTGCTTTACATTTCGCTGGATTAAAGAGCCGTTATCTCGTGAATTTCAATGGCGACATTTATTTTCTTAAGAGAAAGCTTTTAAGCTAAAGCAAAATATGCCTTTTGTAGAACATTATATTTCTAGAGGGAAAAACTGTATTAAAATGAATTATTTGAAAAGAGTTCATATAATAGTATTAATAAGATAGTAAGACGTAGTAAAATAAGCTTGATAAAAAATAAAACTTGAGAGGTGTCAAGGGACATCCGGATGGAACGAAGTTCCTTTCGATTTAAAGATATCTTTTTTTTTTTCCTATTTTTTTTTACGCACGATAAGGAACGTGTTAAAAGATTTTGATCACAGCGCCATCTAGCGATAATCATCTAAAACAAAAAAAGTGTCGTGACAACTTTTCGTAAGAATTTTTTCCGTCTAGCCCCCTTTCACAACGCGCGATAAGGAACTTCGTTCCAATAACAAGATTTAATATAATATTATTGAACCTGTCTTGTTTTAAAAAATTATAATATACCGAGAATGAGAAGAATATCCTTTTTACAATTTACTTATAACATTTAGTTCTGCACGTGAGACGTTTATAACCAGCGAGGTCGATTAGCGCTGAGTCAGGAACTCTACGAACTCTACAAGGTCGTATTACACACGAAGCTGGTAGAGACAGTGTAGAGTCGTCAGTCGGAGCGCACATCAAGGGATCTACTTGTTTTATTGTAGAGTCTCGGTCGGTCACATTTCACTTTTATTTACTAAACATCTGTTTAGGAAAGGGTCGCTCACTTCAGACTATTTCGTCTCTACATCGGTTCTGATTCCGTTACTCTACCTGAATTTTTTACTGCAGTCAATAAGTGGGTAGGCTTTGTACCTTTCGAGTTGTGCTGCATTTTTTGTGTGTATGATTGTTTGCTGAGTGAAGTGCAGAGAATAATTTACATAAAAATGAATAACTTTTAAACTTAAATTGGCAACGAGAGTAGATATTGTATTTAAAAAATCATAAACGTAATCTTCGAACGACTAATTGAGTAAGATATGTGTTAGTCAAAAACCCTGAAACCTTCAGTAGCTTTATAATATAATAGTAAAAAGTATAAAAGAAGATTCGGCCTCTTTTGGCATCGTTATAAAATAAATCACATTTATCAAAAGACCGTTTCGGTTGATTACAAATATAATTTTAGACGTTACTTTCAAAGACTCTTGGAAATATCACAATGATATTGCTATTATAAGATTTCGGTTCGTTAAAATAAAATTTCGCATTTCTCCTTCCGATTTCGTCGAAACGTAAAATATTCAAAAACAAATAATATTTCTGTGGGAGATTCCAAAAAGATCACGAGTATGGCATAAATACAAGCGGTCTCTACCACTGTCCGGGTACGACTCTATGCATAATGTAGAGACTCTACCTTATACTGTTTTGTATTCTTTAGACGGAACAATGTAGAGATCGTTACGGACTTCCCTCCGCGTGAATAAACCTCGACCAATAAATACTGACACTTCCTAATGGCGCTACAATTTTAAACTCTACTAAATCAAGGACTCTGGGGCGAGAGAGTTTTACACTGAACATTTACAAGACGCCTCAGAATACATTCAGTAATTTTAGTTGTTAAAGTAAAATATTTCTGTTCTAATATTGGTGAATATTATTATATTTTCTAAAGTAAAGACTAATAAAATATGTCTAATTATGTATCCAATTGTATGGCATTTTATAATGACAGATAATAATTAGATAGAAAAATAACATGTTAAATAAACTGTACGAGTAGAAATGTATTTTCATTATAATTAGTTCTGTACATTTCCGAATTTACATAATTGTACATGGTTATACAGAATAACTATGAATGAAAATCTTAGCCGCCAAATATGCAATAATTTATCATACAAGCTTACTCTACACTCTACTCATCCACTCTACATATGTAGAGCATTTACTTAAACATATCGTTTATATGCATGAAACTAACGCACTCTAACAAGAGTTCTATAAACAAGAATAACGAGAGTAGAGAGAGATGTCAATCCTGAAACATTCACAACATCAGCTTTAATACAACCAGACTCTTAGTAGAGTAGAGCGTGATGTAGAGTCGTAGTGTAGCGTAGTAGAGACACTTCACAACGATTACTGTTTTTTCTTTGTTAATGAATTATTCAAGTGCGATGATTTTGGCAAATAATATTAATAAAAAATCGACAAAAAGTATTTTAATGGCGATTGTAATATTTAGAAATGTAAAAATCTCTGTTTATTGAGATATCAATTTTACTCAATAATATTTTCACGCTTAAGGCATTTTGAAGGCTTTGCTTAAAGACTTTTTGGAACATTTGGAACAAGAAAGTAGGTAGCGACCCCTCAGTGTCCCCTGACATTGCAGAGGTTCATGAGCGACGGTAACCACTTACGATCAGGTGGCCCGTTGGCTCGTCTGCCTACATGGCAATAAAAAAAAAAAAAAAAAATGAGAGGTTCTTATTTACCAAAACTATGAATATAAAACATCATAACTACATACCACTTCTATCATTGATTGCCCTATCACTGATAAACATGAAAAACCTTTTGCAAAAATCGGAACAGCAAAATAATGTACGAAGTTATTTTAAAGTGAAAATTGAATTTAGATGTAGAGTATAAAGAATGCAGTAGAGTTGTGTTCGAACGATTCCAAACTAATTAATAGTTGAGTGGATTCTCGAGAACTGCATTAAGTTTCTCTCAGCGCTTGTACGATACTTCACAACTACACGCTCTTGAATATACTTCGTTTCTGTTTGTTCATTAACTGTGTTTACATTATATTTACACAGCTTTTAGTTTTTAATCCTGGTTTTCTTATTTTACCTTTAAGCGGATGAGCTGACTTAGATTTTTGTTTAAAAGGATTATAAACGAGATCTTTTGCTGTGTTTTCTGAAAATTGCTTGTTAGATGGTCAACGCTATAAAATAGGAAAGACATAGAAAATAAATTTAGTAGCTGTCAATATGAGTTTCAAAATAACAAATGGCTTGACTAGTAGAATACGATACGGGGGTTTTCCATTTTTTTATTAAAGTTGGTGGAAATATGGAAATGAACTCGTTAGAATAATGAAATTAATATGGAATAATTAGCCATCGCTAACAACTAAGTTATGTAAGTATATCATTGATTGATACTTCTATTATTGTACGGGTGTGGAAAAAATAATCATAACTTATCAACTTTCTAACAAGTCTACTAAAATCAACAATAGTAACAACAACACATACACTTCAGGCGTTACTAATTATATATTACGACTAGCTGGCCCACACAACTTCGTCTGCGTCACATAAGGAAATTTCCTCACCGTTTAAACCTTCCTTGGACTTCTACAAATATTTCAAGATTAAAATAAGCCAAATCGGTTCAACCGTTCTCGAGTTTTAGCGAGACTAACGAACAGCAATTCATTTTCATATATAAGAAGATGAAACAGAATTTTAATGATGAAAATGTTAAAAATAAGTTTCGCGACGAACAAGACAAAGTGGACTTGATGATTAAGACGCATAAGAAGAACTACTATTATGAATTATTTCACAATAGTGAGGGTGATTCAAAAAATATATGGAAGTTGATTAATGATTTGGCGCGTAACAAAGTTAGCGATAGCTGTGTTCCTCCAAAATTAATGACGAATCGAGGTCTTGTCACGGATGGGAACCTAGTGTGTGAAGCTTTTAATACCTTTTTCGCGACTATTGGTGCAGAACTTGCTAACAAAATACCGAAGAAATATCACATCCAGTCAGGTAACACCTTAATGTACGACAACACTTACACACATAAAACTATTCTTAACAAACTAACACCCTGTACCGAAGACGAAATTTGTAAAATCATCGATGACCTTGATAGTAACACCAGTACAGGTATTGATGGAATAACTACAAAAACTTACAAATGTCTCAAAAATATAATTGCTTTGAGACTCGCCATCTGTATAAACAAGTCCCTAGAGATGGGTTTTTTTCCGGACGCCCTCAAAATTGCAAAAGTTAGTCCAATTTATAAATCCGGTGATAAAACTAACCCTAGTAATTATAGACCAATATCAGTATTACCAGTGGCTTCTAAAATATTTGAAAGAATTCTATTTACTCGATTGCATCAGTATTTAAATAATAAAGGTTTTCTAATAGAACAACAATACGGATTTCGCTCCCAATCAAGTACACTTACCGCCGTTAATGATTTAGTTACGAAAATTAAATTAAACATTGATCAAAAGAATATTGCTTTGGGAGTGTTTATAGATCTAAAAAAGGCATTTGATACGGTGAGTCATAAAAAATTACTTGAAAAACTTAGTAATATAGGTATCACGGATAGGGCCTTAATGGTTTTCGAATCATATTTACACAATCGAAAACAAATTGTAAAAATTGAAAACTATCAAAGTTCACCACAAAATATTGCTTGTGGAGTACCCCAAGGATCGATATTGGGGCCTCTTCTCTTTTTAATTTATATTAATAATATTAGTAAAATAGGTTTGAGTGGACATCTTACGCTGTACGCGGATGACACATGTATTTTTTACTTTGGCGAATCGATCCATGATTTGATAACCATAGCTCAGAAAGACATTAATATTTTAAACGATTGGCTTTCCTTCAATTTGTTAACTATAAATACCCGCAAAACTTCATTTATGTTATTTGCTGCGAAAAACAAAAAGATACCAACTTTTTCACCACTTACTATAAATAATACCTGTATAACACAATCACACGAAGAAAAATATTTGGGACTATGGATAGATGACAGGATGACCTGGAATACTCATATTAATCACGTCAGAACTAAACTAATATCTATCTTGGGTGCATTACGTAAAGTGTCCTATTGCATTCCACTTAGCGCAAGATTAATTATTTACAACTCATTGATAAATTCACACCTCAATTATCTCATTGAAATATGGGGATCAGCTTCAAAAACAAATATAAACCCACTCCAGAGAACACAAAATAAAGTTATTAAGGTACTTTTTCACATGCACTATTTGACACCAACCAAAGAAGTTTACGAAAAAACTAAACTTTACAATCTAACCCAATTATATACATATAACACATGCATTCTCATAAACTTCTTCATGGATCAGTGCATTCCAACATAAATATATCACATAAAGAAAATATATATAACAGAAGAAACAAACATAAAATAAGCTTAATATCTGCACGAACTAACTACGCCAAGAAAACAATATTATTTGAAGGAGCACAGCTATACAACAACTTTCCTAATGAAATTAAGGAATGTGAAAAACTAAATTTATATAAAACGAAACTTAAATCTTATGTATTTACTCTAAAATGAAATGTCTATGTCAGAAGTTATTAATTAAGCATGTTATGTAACAAAATATTATGTAAATCTCATTGTAAATGAACAATTTTTGTTAGTTCGTATGAGAATAAAGTTCTTTAAACCTATTAGATGTGGACACAAGTAATTACGTGTGACATGATTATAATTATGTAGAGATATCGAGTTACTGATAAACAGGAGAGAGTCCCGCGGTAATGTATTCAGAGTCGGTAACTGACACTCATTTAGAGTTCAGATAAAAAGGGTATTTTATTTAAAAACGGTTCATACCCTCCTCAACGCAACGAATTACAGATTTGCCGACGGAATAATAAGCAGGTTGATATCGTGTGGAATAATGTGGAGCCTCACGTGTGATAGCATCGTTCTTGTTCTTGATATTGTCCATGAGCACATAATTTGGACGAGCTATAAGCTGCCGTAATATTACTGACAGTACATAAAAAGATGGTTCCAATGACATACCTTGACAACACAGTTTATTATTGACAAAAGCTAAAATATTGTCAGAGATATTGCGTAAGCTCAGGAAACTTTAGTGAACAAAGTGTGGGTAAAAATTGTTTTGTCTCTCTATCAGCACATACATCACTAGATAGGAACTACAGTGATAGCAATAAGAATACTCCAAGAGATCTTCTTATTAATAGTGCTTGAAGACTTTACCGTTCACTGCAGTCCCCCAGTCCTCAGTAACTTTCAGTCCTCAGAAAATTTCTAACACGTCTCTAGTGCGGTTTGGGGTCTTCACTACGAATGACATTTAAGCATTGTCTGATGTATAGTTTCGCTACGTTTTGAGCAAAATAATGAAAAAACAATACTAAAATTCCTGTTGAAACTGAAATATTCTCGAACAATGAAACAACCGGTGCCTACATTAAGTGGTAGGTAAATGAGCTCTTTAACAAACAACATTCATTAAGTATTCTGAGCGGGTACACCAATTATTTAGGGTACGGTTGCAATAACAATCGCATCGTGGTTCCGCACAACTATTTATTGCCTTGTCCTGCTCCGGCCCGCGCCCCTCGCCCCGCAGACACCCCGCCCCGCGCGCCTCGCCCCGCAACCCCCCGCGCCCTGCTCAATAATGCGTGACTACGCAACCTCGGCCTCCGGACTAAACTAGTTATAGTTCATTATTTTACGGTCTATTTATATACTGTGCCAATATTGTTTTATAAGAAAAATGGACCAAATTGTAAGCCATGGTTCGATCTTCCTTAACTTAACGATGCGTAAAAAGTTATAAAGTAAAATTTGCACCATATAGAAAACTGTAGGTGAATTTCTGACATAATTATTGATGGTATCACTTGGAATGCTTGGCATGACGATTGTAGTCTGTTGCCTACTGATGTTGATTCTGTGGAAGCCTTGTTTAAGACTGTTTTATACAAGAAGAAGATGTTTAATAAATGCTCTTAAAGTCACTTATTTCAAAATATCATGAACATAATTTACTTGAAATAACACTTCCTAATAACAATTTCACTGAGTTAAACAATGATCCTGCATTGTTTTAACTTTGGCTTCATTTCTGGCCTTTTATAAAAGTTAGTAAAACTCCTCGTTACCTCGTGCTGGGCCGTGTGTTGTAGACTCATCACCATCAGTTGATATATTCGGTGTGCGTCGCGAGTCTCACATGAATGCCAATAATAGGCCGACACACAGCTGCCTCGGCTTGACCTACTTCCACATTCCGCACACAGATATCCTCCAATGCGATTTATTATATTCGATACAAAGAATGTGCCGAGAAAATAGCGCGAACAATATCGTCCGTTGCGACTGGCGAGGGCCACTTAATATTTATAGCTATTGTTTGTTTAGTACGAACATATGCGTGTCGACGAGTACTGTAGTGATGTCGTTGACTCAACATAAACAAAGATTACTTTATTACTATCAATACTATGTTTATGGGTTAATCAAAATGGATGAATATATTGCAGTGATATTTTGTTGGTAACATCTTCTGGTTGCTGTAGCTCAGTTGATATCACGCCAATGGCGTCAGTAAAATATGTTTTTTTTTCTCTTTTTAATCCTTTTCTGGCTAAGTATTTAGTCATGACATTGTGTAACATGTCGGATGACATCATGTGAAATGTTAACAATTTGTTGGTAATACAATTTAGACCATGAAAACGAATCCTATATTAGGAGTCAGGATTAATTTACTAAACACAATCATACTTTGAAAACCGCCATGTTTTGTGAATGTTTGAGCCGATAAACAGTGATAGCTCACGTATACCCGAGTGTTAGTGTCCGCTGTCCCGAACAAACAATACTGTCATATTAATAATGATAATATACACTGTATACACAGGTATTGGAAGGTATCAAATAATTCGATGATTTCCACTGAATAGAAAAATATAAATTATGTATAAAATTTAAGTGAGTATTTTTAATTTGATGATACAAAATACTTTTTAGTCGGGTCAACGCTGCGTATCGTCACAGCAAATAGTCTTGAGAAAGGCAAAAGTCCCTTGTTGTGTCGGTCACTAGTACTGTGATCTGCACGTGTGTATATGCGTGTGTGTGTGTGTGTGTTAAGTCTGTGAAGTGTCTAGTTAATGGTCGCCGCACTGTCTACTGAGCACTGAATCCGCGCTAACGACTCACACACAGTACATCTATCGACAGTAACACAGCTCTGATACTTTTATACATTGATTTCCTTTAAATACTTACTAGTTACAAGATGGTTATCACATGCACCTTAACGATGAAAGAATATTAGAATTTTCAGTCAGAATAAAAAAATATATATAAATAGTTTTTACTTTTTTATTATATTTCTACAAAAATTAATACATACCCGTTAGCTCGTCTACAAAAAAAAACATACGTTAAACTCATTTCATAGAGAAGAAGTATGACAACAGGGATCTGTACTTACAATGTATTTAGTGATTTACATCTCGTTTAAACATCCCTGAAACAATGGATACTATTGAAATTAATTAAAATAAAATATCAATTACTACTTCAATTCTTGTATGATTTACTGGACCGGACTAGATGCTCTTTCAAGTTGCAGTATAAAGTTTAAAATTAATAAATACACTTTAACTAGAACGAGCAACTGAAAATAAAGTTTAAAGTTCCTGGTTCCGTAAAAAGTGTAAACACGTACAAGTTTTAATGAAGTAAAGTTGTGCACGCGAGCGCCCCGTGAGTCCCGTGATGTTATTACGTTTGTAGCGACACTACTACTAATTTATTATAACTTTTAAAACTTACGAAAACATGACAATTTCATTTAATTTTAAATTACACATGTACTGACATTGCAGAGGTTCATGAGCGACGGTAACCATTTACCATCAGGTGGGCCGTTGGCTCGTCTGCCTACATGGCAATAAAAAAAAAAAAACTTACTTCAGTAATGAACTATTTTAAAAATCGTGAAATTCATCAAAATATTTAACCCCTCTAAATTATCTAGTAACTTTTTTTTTAAACGAAAAGAGCGTCCAAATCATCCATAATATTTGTCAAATATAATTTAGCTCACTGTTGTCATAATCAGTTTAAAATCAAATCTTAGGAAACATGACATTTGCTTATTGAAATACTGCATTAGTAATGTTGTAGGCACTGCTCAGTATGAACTAGCGAGAGTTAGATAGAGACAAGAGCAAGTACTCGTATTGAGAGTCGCTAATTGCAGCCTCAAGTGTGAGAGACTCTACACTTACTGCTACTACTTATCTACATAACCTTTTTATTGCAATGTAGTTATACGACCTCCCTATACAGGGTGTCCCAAAACTATGCGACATGAACGGGAAGTACAGTAGAAATAGTATGTTTTGCTGAAAGGAATCATTATTAAATTTTTGATGATACTGCATTCACAGATTATCGTAAATTGTTTGGTTTATTTGAACTTCGAACTAAAAAAAATCGGCAAAAACCAACACCCTCTATTTTAAGATGTCAATCGAAAGAACACGTGAAGCGCTTGTAACACATTTATTTTCAACACTACACACTATTATAGACAATGAAGTTGTTTCAAGAGTATTGGCAACATTGAATGGTATTGAAATTTTCAATCCGTACACTCTCAATAACGTCAATATCCAGAATATGCTACTTTAACAAAATTAGCAAACACTCTACAACACTATAGATTACTTTATAAATTGTATTAACGTGCCAAAGCTTTTCAAAATAAAATCCAGGACCGTGTTCTGCAGTTTTCCTCGTTTTGCTCGAACTGAGAGAGAGCTCTGAACCACTACATCTGGATCGAAGCCAAACACAATTAAAATTCCTCGAGAAAAACGTAGAAAAAGCAACGACGAGTAGAATCACGGCTCGAACTACCTCGGATACAACACGGACGGATATTAAATGGATTCTAATCTGTCGCGAGTTAAGATAAATCGATAGATACGACTCAAGATATGAGAACACTAACGGGATTGTTACGAATAACAATAGTATGGGCTTCACCTGTATGTGTGTGTGTGTGTGTGTGTGTTTGATTGTGGTTCCGTAACAATAAAATCAATTTTGTTTTGGTTTATTTTATTTAAATAGAGAATTTGCCGGAAATGTTTTAGCTGTTTTATGAAAATTGGTCTAAGATGGCAAAAGAGATTTTGGAGCTATGTTTAAAAATGTTGCTTCTTGGTGGATAAAATAAAACATCACATCTTGTTGCCTAATTTATTTTCTGGATGAACCAATTTGAATGATTTTTTGAAATTTCAAAACCGCTATTGTTCACATAAACTCGCACGGATTTCATAAAGATTAGTATTCGTTTTATTAATGTAAATAGATTAGTTCTTAGCTACAAAAGCAGCTTTGGTAAAAAGGTTCGTCCTAATCATTAACTAAGCTCAGTATAATAGTCTCATTTGTTCAAAGAACAAACGTCATCAAATATCAAATGTTCCAGGGACTTATAATAATAAAATTATACAGAAGTTAAGTATGAGTTCAAATACGTTACTTTTGTTATTGTATTATAGTTAAACGATCTCACCTTTAGCACTGTATTGCATTGTCATACTTTTATTAGTATTATAGTTTCGATTGATTATAATTAGATGCAAAATGAGAGTATAAAAATGTACACCAAATAAACATTATTATTATGAAAACATCCTCTTTATCAGCGCAGCTTAGCGACCGATATTTCAGTCGCTAAATTCATTGTTTTCTTACTCTTTGTACCGAATGTATTTCTTATTGTAATGCAATAGACTACACTTTCCAATAAACAATTGTGAAAGTATGCATGTTATGAAGATTTAGGTGCCACAAGTATCATTTTCGTAGATAAAATCTGCAAACATTTTATTCGAATATGTGCATCTTGTCACACCATTATCATTGGTTCGATATCTCATCTCGGTGAAATCTATCTGTACCAACCCATTACTGCCCACTGTTGGGCTCAGGTCTCCTCAGAAGAAGTGTTAAGCATAGTCCACTACGCTTGCCCAGTGCGGATTTGGGACTTCACATATCTTCAAAGGATTTTTAGAATCCTTTTCCGACATGCAGGTTTCCCAACGATGTTTTCCATGTGAAATCTATAAAAATACACTATATACAGCTTTACTTCTGTGTTGTATGTATTCTGTGTTCTGGTGGTGTGCAAAGGGCGAGAGACGAGGCTATTTGTAGTTGTCTGCTCCGCTCGTGTTCCAGCAGGTGTTATTGTTATAATACAATTATTATACAGATGTAAACGTTCATACGAATTGTGTTCAATGATATCCCATCTCTAAACGACACGAAATATAAAGTTCAAATGAGTAGAGTGACACTACAATTTTGTTGACTCCGGTGCGAATGTGTAAAACATTAGGCTCAGATGTCGGGGATCCGGGGATTTCGTCGAACTGAAAAAAAAGACGTTAATTCTCTTTTAATTTGTCTCTTTTTCTTAGTCATTCTTTTGGTAGGGTAGTCGTAGTTGTAATGTATGTAATGTATTGCGTGACACCGCTTTCATTGCGATGCTTTGCCACTAGCTGCGGTTTGAAGCATTATAACAACATTGGATCATAGTGCAATCGGTATTCTTCCTGTAAAGGTCAGTTCAGCGTGTTGGTGATGGTTTTAATTTGTACTTACACATAGTTTACTTGTTATACTTCTGTATAACACAATAATCGTATGTTATTATGTCTCCAATGACGTCACAGCCCAGTATGAGTCCCCAGATTTATGATAGGACTCGCGGGATTTAGTGTGTTGACGTTCTGAGTACAATGCGATGTACGTCGCGGGAGATTGAGCGTCTTATAACGTGGTGCTTGAGACGGGACCTACGGGTAGGTATGATCATCCTTGACAGTTACACAAATTGTTATTTACATTCAGATTTAGGTTTTCTTGATATGGGTATCGTTTTAGGGAACAGACACACATGTCATTCGAGACTAGATAATGTATGTATCTCAAAAGATCCATGCTCTACGACATACATTACGCATAGAAGCATCTTTGTAGCGACAGTACAATGAAATGACGTCCACACCCAAAACACCAGGACACACGTTACTTGTCCTACCACTACTCAGACCAACGGTGCTACGCTACTAGTAGGATTGTCATTTCATTTCTTATTCAGCGTTGAGTCCAGCTTCTAAAAAACAGCGCTGTAGCTTGCAGGAAAGAAGACTAATAATCTCTGTGATTTTGTAACCTGCACATGAATCTTAGGTTTATTGTGATATTTTCAAAATACCTAAAATATGTGAACTAGCTTCACACTAAGAAAGTGTGAAAATACTCAAGAAGAAGTCTTACAGAACAGTTTTCTACTTAATTGTATACTTGTATCTCCTAGAATATCCTTCATCGAATCACATTCATATACCTAGTTCTCCTGCCTACAGCCAATAAAACTATCCTCGCTATGTATCGGCATAGTAATGAGTTGTGAGCTCCGGTAGGCGCGGCTTAGAGGTGAGACTAGTAATTAATGCAGAGACACGATACTCGTTTACATTCCTTCAGCTATTCATTACACTTTATTGATCAAGAACTGCTTTAGGTATGCGCACATTAACACAGGCCGGCCCGCATACGTTCTGTTATAAAGGTTCCCTGCACCCCCTTTTGCCTGTTCAACCCTATCCATTGCCTACTCAGCATTCCTGTAATTCCTAGCATCACGCCGGCCTACCGACCAAGTCAGTCTCGTCCTAACATCCATCCAAGACGGTTGTCGATATCATAAAATTATCTTTTATTTTAAAATCCTTTTTTTTAAAAAGAGAATTACAATACCCACTCTAACATTTGGTGGCAGCGAAAGGGATTTAAAAAGTGAAAATCCCGGTACCGTCTCCGATCCGTGAAATTAAAAACAAGTCAAAGTGAGTGCTGTGTGGTGCACGTAAGACCAACTCCACTGTGGATCCAGCGGACTCCACCGAGTAGGCCAGCTCGTAACCTTTCCTGAAAGATCCATTGCTGCGTGCTTCTGGTGCTGCAGCCGACCTTCAAGAAAGCAACCATACCCATTGTCGCGCACCAGTACCAAGTGCTGTGACCGGTATTGGACATCAACGAGCCAGCATCCTTCCAGCCGAACCACGACGAAGCTGAGGCTCAGCATTACGGGACACATCCGGAATGCTTCGCGTGATCGCTCTTATCTTTACCAAGTAAGTTTATCCTTGGTCACTGATTCCCAAATATTTTTAACGTTTTAATATTTTTTACATTGTATTTATTTTAAGCAACTAATTTTAAGCGTTATCCTTATACTACTAGTACCTAATTATTGTACCATTTCTATATCCTTAAATTTAATAATCAATCTTTTATAATAAAACCTAAGATGTCTCAAACCAGAGCTCAAAGTCCAAAGTTCGAAAAACCAGAAATTGCAATTACGGACACCGAGGACGATCCTAGTTCTGGCCCAATTACCAGGGCACAGGCCAAGAAAAAAGTAACCATCACCCACAAAACTGAATTAGACATTTCGACACTCTTAAAATTCATAAAACCTTTCGATGGCAGTAGAGAGTCTCTAAACCCTTTTCTAGTTAACTGTAACAACGCTTATGGGTTAGCTACAGAAACCCAAAAGGACATCTTATTCAAATACATTCTATGTCAATTATCGGGCAAAGCCCAGATCGCATGCTCCGTCAAAGAGTTCCTCAATTGGGGCCAATTAAAAGAATTCCTGAAAACTCAATTTAGCGAGAGGAAGCACTATGCTCACCTACTCACCGACCTGCAGCAATGCAAACAGCAATCAAATGAAACGGTAAGTCAATATTCCTTAAGATTGGAAACGACTCTTTCGCAAATACTAACCGAAATCTCAATATCTCACGGACACAAAACCGACGAGATGATAGGAAGAACTGCTGCAATGGAGGAACTAGCTCTCCACCAGTTTCAAATGGGGCTTATTCCCCGCATGTCCAATATCATACGCTGTAAAAACCCTAAAACCTTAAACGAAGCAATAAACATAGCCATATCTGAAGAGAAGATTCAGCAATTCTTGTTTAAAACAAACCCACCTAGTTATCGGCAAGAGAGCCGACCAACCTTTAGACCTAACCTCACAAGACCAACCTTCCAACCATTTCGTAGGAATGTAAACCATCAATTCCCTACTAACAATTATCCTATTAGACCCGCGTATGATCCGAATACAATATTCTGCAGATATTGTAAGACACCAGGGCACACCCTGGAACAATGCCGCAAACGTGAGTTCAATAATAACAAATACAAGTTCAGCCAAAATCAGACTGGTGTCGCACAACGAGTAAATTTCATAGAACCAGAAGGCAATGTAGAACAAGCCGATCAAGCCGAAGGCTATGATACGGTCGACTATCACCCAAAAAACGAATGATCGTCTCGCCCCGATGTCGTACGGGACCAAGTAAAATAAAAATCGACATCAATAAACTTAATCCTATATCCACGGCAGCTCCGCAACATGGAAGCTATGCCTCTATTTTAAAGAAAAATCTAATGACATCGCTACAAGATTGTCCCTCGAAATCCACTGTATCCATGCGACCATCCAAAGAAATTATGTCGCCTAAATCCACTGAATCCTTAAATACTAATAAAAACATAAATACAAAATCCAATTTATCCAAGAATACTAATCCTACTAAATCCAACGTGTTTGAAATAACAAGTAACCCAGCCAAAACCCTTTTACCTCATGTCCTAGTCGAATCCTCTGTATCAGATATTCCACTCTCCTTATTAGTCGACTCAGGATCATCGGTCAGCCTATTAAAGCACACTTGTCTTGATAACCATCCAAGATTAAATCCAGAAACTATCAAATTAATGGGAATAGATTCCATCGACGAATCAATAGAAACAAAGGGCCATTTCAAACTTGAAATATT
This sequence comes from Trilocha varians, assembly GCA_030269945.2. Taxonomy (NCBI): domain Eukaryota; kingdom Metazoa; phylum Arthropoda; class Insecta; order Lepidoptera; family Bombycidae; genus Trilocha; species Trilocha varians. The sequence continues at coordinate 12,595,316 of AP028261.1, read as the reverse complement.
GATTAATAAAAACAAATCCATATATCACAAATTCCATGTCACTGATAAAATACACCTTCCATACGACGGCATTATAGGATCCGATTTACTCAACGCTTACAAATGCAACATAGACTACATAAACAATTTACTCCACATCGGAAAAGTAACCTTAAAATTACACTTTCATGATCCAGCATATATAATTCCAGCTAGAACCGAAACCATAATTGAATGCTCCATATCTAATCCATGTATAAAAGAAGGAATGATTCTTGATCAAAAACTCACAGATACTTTAATAGTGGCAAATTGTATAGTCAAAGTCAAAGAAAACAATCGAGTCAACCTTTCTGTCGTAAATACTTCAGAAGAACCTATAACATTAAATTCAAACCTTAACTTAAAATTACATCCAATTAACTCTTCAGAATTCCAAACTCATCCTATAAATCACGCGATTAGCTCAAACGACAACCTTAAACGCACTAAAGAAGTATTAAAACAATTACGTATCTCTCATCTCAATACCGAAGAAACCGATGCCCTTCTACAATTATGTTCTGATTATTCCGATATCTTCCATCTTCCTGGCGAAACCCTTACAAGCACTGATATCCTTAAACATGAAATCAAAACCTCATCCGACGTCCCAATCCACACTAAAACCTATCGCTTCCCTGAAATCCACAAAGCTGAAGTCAAGAACCAAATAAGCAAGATGCTCGAACAAAACATCATCGAACCTTCTGATTCTCCTTGGTCCTCTCCTATATGGGTTGTTCCCAAAAAACTCGACGCATCCAATATCCAAAAATGGCGAGTGGTTATCGATTATCGAAAGCTTAATGACGTAACCATAGGAGACACATATCCTATTCCTCAAATAACCGAAATCCTTGACCAACTCGGAAACAGCAAATACTTCTCGACATTAGACCTAGCCTCAGGATTCCATCAAATAAAGCTGAATGAAGCAGACAAACCTAAAACAGCCTTCAACGTTCCTGAAGGACATTTCCAGTTCTTGAGAATGCCGTTTGGTCTTAAAAACGCGCCAAGCACATTCCAGAGACTCATGAACTCCGCCCTAACAGGACTACAAGGTACGAGATGCTTCGTCTACTTAGACGACATAGTTTGCTATTCTTACGACCTCCGATCACATATCTTTAACTTAACATCTATCTTTCAAAGAATTCGAAATTTTAACTTGAAATTACAACCAGATAAATGCGAGTTCCTTCGCCGCGAAGTATGCTATTTAGGCCATGTCATCACAGAACATGGAGTCAAACCTAACCCCGACAAAATTAAAGCAGTAACCGAGTTTCCAATTCCAAAATCCCCTAAAGATATTAAATCCTTCCTTGGCCTAATATCCTATTATCGAAGATTTATCCCAGAATTCTCCAAAACAGCTAAACCCCTCACAAGCCTCTTGAAGAAAGACACTATGTTCAATTGGGAAAACCAACACCAACTTGCCTTCGAAGCCTTAAAAAGTAGATTGACATCCGCTCCTTTACTTATTTATCCAGATTTCACCAAACCCTTTATCCTCACTTGCGACGCATCTAATTACGCTGTAGGTGCCGTTCTTTCTCAAGGACAGATCGGTAAAGACCAACCTGTAGCGTTTGCATCTCGCACATTGAACAAAAGCGAATGCAACTACAGCACAACCGAAAAGGAATTATTAGCAATTCTCTACGGATGTAAAACCTTCCGTCCTTACCTTTATGGTAACAAATTCCAGATTGTAACTGACCACAGACCATTAAAATGGTTGTTCAACCACAAAGATCCCAGCAGCAAATTGCAACGCTGGCGACTCAAACTGGAAGAATTTGAATACGAAATTATATACCGCAAAGGTAAACTAAATTCCGCAGCCGATGCTCTATCCAGATATCCTGTAAACCCCGTCTACCCGGCTAATAAAAATGATCTTAATCCTATCAATGAACCAAATCAAAATCCTAATATCGAATCCCCACAAGGGTCACCGCTTTTCGAAATCCCTCAAGAAACACTTGACGAATTAATCAGAACCGACTTTAGCCCTTTAAATGACGTAGACTCCAATTTCAGCTTCCCAGATCCTATGGATTCGCCAGATCCTCCTGCTCTTTTAGACCCTTCTAATTCTCTACAGCCTTTAGCTCCAACAACCCAACTTAATCATCCTAATCCTGTAGCAACTCCAAAGAGTTCCCCTTATAAAGAAATCCCTTCAATACCTACATCCGAACCTTTAACTTCACCCACACATGACGCCAATAACCATCCCATCGAACCTGAAAAACTACCCCCACTAGACGATAATTATAATAAATTCCTAAAATCCACTACCAAGGTACATGATACTATAATCCTCGAACATAATGAAGACCTATTAAAAGGAACACAAAAACTAATAATAATTCCTACCTCAATTGACATGGACGAATCCTTACCTCATATCCAAGACGTAATCAACAATTGTCCAAATCCACAACGTGACGAATTCCTCTACAAAGAAAGATCCTTACACACGTTTCTACCTCTTACCATTGAAAACAAAACTTACCTATTCTTATTTACCAAAGTACACCACTTCGACGATAACTCTTACCCCGACATATTCAAAAGTCTTAAATATGCACGAGACCAAATAATGATGTCATACCCTACAATCAACGAAATCAGTATCTCCGATTTTAGAAATCCTTTTGACAAACACTCCTTTATTAAAATCTATAACATGATATCCTATATATTCGACGGCACTAACATTAAAATCCATATATACCATAATAACATAATTTACCCATCTCTTAGTGAAATCCCAAAGATTCTGAAAGAAAACCATGACATCCCTATTGCAGGACACTTAGGATCCGCAAGGATGTTCAATCGCATTAAAGAAAGATTTTCGTGGAAAAATATGCGAAGCGACATAGAAAATTACATAAAACAATGCTCGTGCTGTCAAACAAATAAAGCACTACGAAAAATAAATAGAGCCCCTATGGTAATAACCTCGACATCTACATCTCCTTTCGAGCGCCTAGCCCTTGATATTGTAGGTCCTCTGCCAGAATCCGGAACAGCCAAACTGAAATATATCCTTACCATGCAAGACGACCTCACCAAATTCTCTTTAGCTTATCCCCTTCGCAGTAACACTGCAGAAGAAACCAGCGAATGCCTTCTACATTTTATTTCCTTATTCGGGATTCCTAAACACATCTTAACCGACCAAGGCACAAACTTCACGGCTGATCTCTTTAAAAAGACGTGCGAGTTTCTAAAAATCAAACAGTTGTGGTCATCACCTTACCACCCTCAAACCCAGGGTGCATTAGAAAGATCACATTCAACCCTAAAAGAATATTTAAAATCCTACGTCAACGAAAACCAAGATAATTGGCCAAAGTACGTCTATACATCAATGTTAGCATATAACACAGCCGTACACTCTACTACTCACTATTCCCCATATGAATTACTATTCGGTCATAAACCACATATCCCAGATTCAGTATATGATGATAAAACTCAAACACTACTTATCCCGAGTATGTAAAACTTCTACAACACCGAATGAAACATTCACGTGCCAAAGCCTTAGAATATATCCATAAATCCAAGGAATCCTCAAAGAACTATTACGATTCACATACGCGTCCAGTCCAATATAAAGTAGGCGACTACGTTTTGCTTAAAAACCACCTCAGAATGAGGAAAGCCTTGTCCCCAGTGTGGAAAGGTCCATACAAAATAGTGAAAATTCACGGCAACCACACCTTATCCCTACTAATAAATAGACGTCATGTAAGACATCACTATGACGAAGTGAAACATGTACAAGTCCATGATTCACCCTTAGGTTAAGTTTTATATTACCCCTTTTCCATTAGTTTTATTTTACATTAATTTTATATAATCACTATACCCTTTATTTTATTAGCTTAAGAAATATCATCCTCATATTATCCAAGTTAATCTTTAATCTAATCATTGTCTAAAAAGTAAAATCGACGTCTGTTTGATTGCAGTGCATTGGTCAATGGTAACCAAGATTTCGTACAACCCATCAACACAAGTTCGGGAATTTATTTTGACCCAATTGGTGAACTCAAAATCAATAATGGATATTTAGACATAGTAACCTCTCTTGATGTCTCATATATTAAACCTCATTTAAAAAATGTAAATGATATAATAGATAAACTACGCTCCGTATGTAACCGTAAAGAAATTGAATTAGAAACCAAACTAGAATGTAAAAATGTATTAGAGACTCTCTCCGTCAGATTCCATGATCTAAATTCTGAATTTTCTTCGATTGCTCATTTAATCGACAATAACAGAAACAAACGCGGAGCCTGGTTTGGAGCTATAGGTAGCCTCTCCAAAACTATTTTCGGTACACTAGACGAAAACGATGCAGTCAAATATGATAACGCCATACAGAGTGTCCAAAACAACCAAAAGAAACTAAGTTCATTGATTAAAGAAAATATCCTAGTTGTAACCTCCTCATTATTCAAATGTAATCAAACTCTTCATAAAATAAAGTCTAATGAAAATAAACTCAACGAAGGTATGGAAATCCTATCGTCAAAAATCGAAAATATTACATTAATTACAAACGAGTTAAATTTAAAATATTATATTAATTCAATGTTGAACAGTTTGGAAGCCACTGTGCTAACCTTATCTTTTGAACTCGAAGACATAACAAACGCTGTCATGTTTAGCAAACAAAACACTCTGCATCCGGCGATATTATCTCCAGTACAACTATACCAAGAACTTGTTAATAACTATAGACACTTACCTGTAAATCGTAAACTTCCTACATCCTTAGATTTAAGCCAAATCCATGTTATTTTAAATGTATCCAGTGTAATTTGTTATAGCCATAATGATAAGATTATTTTTATTTTAAGAATACCATTAGTATCCCCAAAGGAGTATAATTTGTACCATTCCTTAGCTCTGCCTACACCCCATAACATTGTAAACCCAACCTCATTTAGTTTTATAATTCCTAGCTCTAAGTATATAGCCATGACCAAGGATAAATCTGAATACTGTAACCTCAAATCACTTAAAGAGTGTAAAACTATTAACCCACGCGAACTCATATGCGATGTACTAACTGTGTTCCCAACACAATGCAAGACAGAGTTTATTCAAGGACACTTGGACATTTGGAAACCCCTTAGCTATAATGCGTGGATCTATGTACAATCCCAAAACAACAAATTATATATAAAATGTAGTAACCAACAAATCACCGAAATAAATATTATCGGAACAGGAATTGTAAACATTCCTAATAATTGCTATGCGTATTGTAAAAGCACAAAATTAACTCCTAGGTTTGATAACATTAAAATAAATGTAACCGAAATACCCCATCTAGATTTTAATATAATCCAAGATCCATGTTGTTTAGAAGATAAGTTTAAAACTCAAAAGAACAATGAAACTCGTATTAAATTGCAAAATATCGATTTAGACATGTTCACGGAAGAAGAAAAATCAAAATTCGACTCTATAATCAGTAAAGCTGAAGAATTACTAAACCAACACAACATAATCAAATACGAGCATCATTATTCTATTTTATTAATTGTCATAACTAGTATTATTTCTATTTTTTGTATTGTTAAGCTTATTTTGTATATTAAAGCGAACAACCGTCTTCCCTTCAAATTCCCTACATTTTCCCGATCCATTACCATATCCACACCAGCAGATCAAGAACATCCAGTAGAACCTGTCGTTCCCATTAAATCCAACACGCAAGTCCCAAACACTAGCGTCATCCCTTCTCCTAGCATTCGGATAAATATCTAAATCCCTAAACTTCGATTTTCAACCCCGAAGTTTAGTCCACCGCGGGGAGGTGTTATAAAGGTTCCCTGCACCCCCTTTTGCCTGTTCAACCCTATCCATTGCCTACTCAGCATTCCTGTAATTCCTAGCATCACGCCGGCCTACCGACCAAGTCAGTCTCGTCCTAACATCCATCCAAGACGGTTGTCGATATCATAAAATTATCTTTTATTTTAAAATCCTTTTTTTTAAAAAGAGAATTACAATACCCACTCTAACAGTTCGCAAGTTTTCAAAGCTCTTATTTTGGCTAAGAGAGTCTTCACATTTAAAAGAAGAAGTAACGTCATTCATTTCAGGATACGTCTAGTATCCCCATATTTTCTGTATGTTCTATACATCTAAATGACGACTTGATGTAGGGGTGCGCGTCTTTTGTCATACTTCGTATTTGAAGTGGACACTCCTTAAGTGTGTGTTAGTTTACAGACTGTCCGCTCACAACAAAAAGTTTAATTGTCCTAGCATTGCAGAGGTTCATGAGCGACGGTAACTGCTTATCATCAGGTGGACCGAGCCTGCTTGTTTATCTTGCATTTTGGAACGAAGTTCCTTATCGCGCGTTATTGAATGGGGGCTAGACGGAAAAAATTCTTAAGAAGCGTTGACACGACACTTTTTTTTGTTTTAGATGATTATCGCTACATGGCGCTGTGATCAAAATCTTTTAAAACACGTTCTTTATCGCGCGTTACGTTAGGAAAAAAAATTATAAGATATGTTTTAATCGAAAAGAACTTCGATCTATTCGGGTGTCCCATAACACCTCTCAAGTTGTTTTTTGTTAAATATGGTCAATATTCTATATATTGACATTAAAATAAATTGTGCAGGCAATCATACAAAAAATATCAAAATGACGTTAATACTTTGCAGTACATTTAAATGTGCGCTCACCTTTACCAGGCACGTTAGAGCAGGGTGGTGGTGGTGGGGGTATTAGTGTTAAAGCAGGGGGGGGTATTAGTGGTGAGCACTAGTTCGTGATCGAGCCCGTGATTGACGCTTTAGAACATCGCTCCGAACTGTTGAACTACGAGACGCTGTTGTTGGACTTCATTATAATAGTGTCACGTGCACCTGTCGATGTACACTGCACTCGTTACGTAATGACGATTATTAATTAACCGTTTGATACTTGATGAATTGATAATCATTAATTACACATCACATCAGTGATTTATATGAGTTACTAAACGTCGCTGACCATAATCCGGTCGAAGGATGATGTATCGTAAACTCCGCTATATTTGTTTTGGTCTATCAGCAAAAAAACGGGCGGCAACCGTAACTACAAAATACTAGGTGATATATTTCTGTAATATTTTTAAGTCATACACGTTTGGGCAAACCTAAAATGTACAACTCTATCTATTACGTATTGTTTTTTAGGTCGAAATGCCAGAAATGGAATAAAACCGCACTACAACCTCCTATTGTTTCATACAAAGATTCACGTGTTGTCCAACACCAATCCTGCAGGGACACCTTACAGTATTTGACTAGTAATATTCACCTTATTTTCTACTCTACTCCAAACAAAGACTAGATTTACAAATAATATAATAAGAATATTCGTCATATTATTATTAGGTAGTATAGTAGTATATTGGTAGACGAGTGACATTAGTCTTCCATGTTGGTTAATGATCCTGAACACTTCGTAATCCTTCTTACACACAACACAAAGCTATGACTAGAGGCACCATGAATTTGCAAACTATGAAATATAGCATTTATAGAATTAATTTTAGTGTAGTTTTTTAAGGGGCCAGATTCCGAATAAAAAGCACAACTGCTACGGATATGGAAGGAACAGATAAAAAATAATAAACAAAATATCTCAAACAAAAACTTGAGAGGTGTCATGGGACACCCGAATAGAACGAAGTTCCTTTCGATTAAAAGATGTCTTATAAAAAATATTTCCTTTCGTAACGCGCGATAAGGAACATGTTTCAAAAGATTTTGATCACAGCGCCATCTAGTGATAATCATCTAAAATAAAAAAAAGTGTCGTGACAAGTTTTCGTAAGATTTTTTTCCGACTAGCCACCTTTCGATAACGCACGATAAGGAACTTCGTTCCAATAATATCATCTCTTTTTTGATAAACAAAAATTAACAAATTAATACAAAAACGTTTACCTATTAGGTACAATTCTAATCTCTTATTTAAACCAAAACCAATTTAAACGAAACTGAACAATGAATATCAGTTTAGTTAGTATAAGTATAACACTAGGATTACCACACCGCGTATAGAATTGTTATCTCGTTATAAATACATGTGGTGTCTATGTGCCGGCGCGCTTCGTGTAAAACTGCCCTGAATATAATATTTCAGCTCTAATACCTTCGGAGGCTTTGGAGGAACTTTTGTAAAATCTCCCCTGATTTATTCCGCGTTTCGTTGGGGCTCAGAAAGGGTGAGAATAAATTTATTCAACAATGTATCGTTTGTATTCTGTATTTTTACGGCGCTATCAGGTTTAACTGATGATATGTGGCTGTTTTATTGTTTGCAGGTTTTACCGACTTTCAAAAAGGAGTGTATATTTTTTAGAGAATTGTTAGAATGCGGGATATAATCTTCACACAGCAATCACTGCACTCCGATCGCATTAAATTAGTTATAGCTTAAGAAACTCAAAAGGGAGACTATGCACTTCAAATCCAATATTTTGTAAAAATCATCTCTTAAACTCACGATAAAAAACTACGGCAGTTTCATGGTATGTTTAATGTTGTAACATACCATAACAACCTACCATAACATACCATAACAACCTGACCACCATCAATCCTCATTCAGACTGAAAACTCATTCCTCATAATACCTTCAGTTAAATGCAGAACATGAAATAAACAAGACATTGTTGTTGTATGTATATGTATGTGTGTATGTGTATGTATATATGTGTGTATGTATATATGTCTGTGTGTGTACATTCCGCTGCGATGTGTAAAACTGTAAAACGAATGGTAAAGCCGTGGTTTTTGTTCGCGATACAAAGCCGCAGCCGCACCGCGCGCCCCGACCATACCTTCTACCTGCAAATTAAATAGTTTTCAACGAGTTTATGTGGTTATTACGTAAATGTAATCTTGTACTTTGGCAATAGTACTAGAAAAGATTTTATAACAATTAGTGTTGATCGAAATATGGAATAATGGTTTTATCACTGACAGATACGTATTGTATCAAGCCAGTCATAATATACATACTATCGCTGATTGTCGGATACATCATCTAATACAAAACTTCTAAAGCTGAACAATTTAATGTTGACAATTAAAACAGCACTACACATAACAAAGTAAGTACCTATATAATTCCCTACATTGATAGAAATCGGACTAATGACTCGCTATTTAAAATAAACCATTTCACTAACTCTACCTAATTAGTTTTTATGTACAGGACTACTACTCGGTAGTAGAGGATAGTTCTGGTTCTGAACTTGTAATTTAAACTCAACAACAACAATTAATTACAATTCTTTATCAGTGACATAAGTATCTATTGCAGCTTGATTGCTATTGCTTGACAAGGAATACTCCCGCGGCCAACATGAGCGGTCCGCATTAAACGAATGTGTGATTTGAATAGAACATGCTCGTGTATGTGTGACGTGTATGTATGGAACACACATGTGCAAACAATTTGAACTCCTACTTGTGTGTTTCAATGTATTTACAATTTGAGCAGAGTTACAGTTCTCGCTGTTAGATGAAACAAAAATACTTTGTTTTATACATTGATGCTGTACAATAGCTTTTTTAGTTACAAGACAGATAAACTAGCATACAGCCAACCTGTTAGTTAGTGGTTACCGTCGTTTATAAGCCAGAGGTACGAATGAATGGTAGAATAACCAGTAGTGAAAAAGTGATGAAATTTTAATATAAAGGCTTGATATATACCTAATATTGTATGTATATAGTGATGTACTTACCATATGATACCCACTGCTGTCTCGACTTGGGTTTCGTCCTTTATAAAAACAGATGAAATAGTCAATGTCTTCTCCTCTAATGTTGTTAACATTACACATAACATTATTGTCTTGGACGGGTTTGTAATCCTGCTCTAGTAAAGTTTTTGTGACATACTCCATCATGTTGTACACCACTGCAATTTAATCCTTACCAATCAAAACATAGAGTCTCATTTACACCCATCAACCATCACCGTGTTTATTTAAAGAGTCTGCTGCATTGCAATTTAATCCTTACTAATCAAGACTTAGAGTCTCACCTACAGTCATCAACCATCACCGTCTTCATTTAAAGAGTCTGCTGCATTGTAATTTAATCCTTACTAATCAAGACTTAGAGTCTCACCTACAGTCATCAACCATCACCGTCTTCATTTAAAGAGTCTGCTGCATTGTAATTTAATCCTTACTAATCAAGACTTAGAGTCTCACCTACAGTCATCAACCATCACCGTCTTCATTTAAAGAGTCTGCTGCATTGTAATTTAATCCTTACTAATCAAGACTTAGAGTCTCACCTACAGTCATCAACCATCACCGTCTTCATTTAAAGAGTCTGCTGCATTGTAATTTAATCCTTACTAATCAAGACTTAGAGTCTCACCTACAGTCATCAACCATCACCGTCTTCATTTAAAGAGTCTGCTGCATTGTAATTTAATCCTTACTAATCAAGACTTAGAGTCTCACCTACAGTCATCAACCATCACCGTCTTCATTTAAAGAGTCTGCTGCATTGTAATTTAATCCTTACTAATCAAGACTTAGAGTCTCACCTACAGTCATCAACCATCACCGTCTTCATTTAAAGAGTCTGCTGCATTGTAATTTAATCCTTACTAATCAAGACTTAGAGTCTCACCTACAGTCATCAACCATCACCGTCTTCATTTAAAGAGTCTGCTGCAATGCAATTTAATCCTTATCGGTCAAGACATAGAGTCTAACTTACAGTCTTGTGAAGCTAATCCTGAATCAACAGTATAACTGAGTTACACCTGGAGTTGACTCAGTTATTCGTTTCTTCGTAGTAAGTGGCCCTGCGTGGTGTAGGTGCTTCTCTCAATATTTAATGAGTTGTAACCCGCAGTGAGTTGAGTACGAGGCTCGGGTCTCGGCGGGGGTTGAGGCGGGGCGCGGGGTGAAGAGGGGTTCAACTCGGGGAATGCTTAACACCTTAATACTTTTAATGGTCGCGTGTACCCGCAAACTGATGTATTTTGGCCCGTATGTAGAGGACAGTATGACAACTTAGGTGATAAATTTTGTAGGTTTTTTTTTCGATTTGTATTAGTTAAAACTGTTTTCATTGCCAAGTAAAATAAATAATTGTAGTTATTCTATTTGTGTCTTGTATCATTAAGGATCGCAAAATCACTCAATTCTCAATATTATTGCTGATTTATAATCCTCGTTACTTTTGAAACAAAGGCTTAAATACTAATAATTTAAAACAAATTTTACCAAAATTCATCCAATCTTCGTTTCAAGAAAATTCTATTGTTATGTAGATTATTCTAATCTGAAAATGTAGATCAGTTGGTATAATTTATCATTATCTTTGTAGTGTAATATGTAAGTCGCAGTACTGTTCTCCACATGTGTTGACGTCTGTGTCGGAACCTCCGCTTCGAATATCCGGTTAGAGTAGTGATTAATTGTTGTTATCTATACAACGAGCGACGCGGACCGCGTGACGTCATCGACTGTGACGTCATTGAACAAACACGAATATTGCTGGGAAATATTATATCTAATATAACAATCTCATGCCACTTTTCTGAAGATATGTTTTACCTAAAAAACTCAGAAAGTATTCTCATAGAAGCAGAATAATAATTTACTTTAATGAAAACTTATTTGTACTTAATACATCATGGAGTGACACTAAAAATGGAAAGTACTTCATAAATTAGGGCTCGTTAATTTTGTTCTTCATAAAACAAAAAGAGCAATTTTGAACACGTTTTAGACTCTGATAAGACCATGTAGAAAATTTAACTTATTGCTATACTTTTGTATGAAAGATCTGAGATTCAGCATTTTTTGCAGTTGCATGAAACGATTCTCATTTAACATAACTTAGTACACTAATTCAATATCCTTTTAAACAAACTGTTGGCAGGATATGCTCTGCTTGCAGCAGAAGTGGATTGTTATAGAAAAGCACTATTATTTTGTCTAGGAACGTTACAATATAAGTTCTTATTTTTATACCGGCTATCTTGATGTCATAGACTAGAGAGAGTGAATCCAAAGTTACCAACTCATATTAATAAATTGAGTGTTGTCTTATTTTAACACACACCAACCAGTCCGGTTCGGGGAAAACTGCTCCTCTTTAAACCCAAGCTGCATTCCATAAAGGACCGAACCGTTACCAAAGCTTATGTCGTTTATAAAACTTGATAATATTCGTTAATTGGGCTCTTTGTATCGTTCGCTGTAACGGGCCCTACGTCTTTATTACGGACCTTGTTAAGGGCTTAATATAAATACGAAGGGAATATCGAGCGCGGTAATGACTTCAACTCGATATCGAATTAAGGGAGTGATTATAAAATACATTTAATGTCCCTATTACTCCATTAAGGGCTTTAAATTTGTTTTAACTGTTCAAGTTTACTCTCGAGGTGTCTGAGACGATTTATGTTGCAAATTGTGTAGGTTGTTAGTAGCACTGGCTGAATCTGATGATAGCTGATCGAAGAGTGATTTTCCTTTTTCTTTAAACACTCGCGGTTATCTACATCACTTACACTATTACTAAACGGGTTCTTACCAAGATTATTTTTAATTCCCGATTTTAGGTCCCGATATTTCAGCACTGTTTCAAGCGCCATGATCACGGGAAGACTGAGGAACTGCGGGTAGGTCATTTAAGAGCAGATCTACCCTCTTTCTCGTTCGTTTGCCGGTAGGTACCCCTGGAACTCGAACTCACATTTCACACAAACAGTATCGGCTGCCGCTTCACAACTAGATTTTTTGGCTTTATTTTCGTCTATCACTGGATTCCACATACAGGATAGTTAAAAATAATCGTGGTAAGAACCCGTTTAGTAATAGTGTAAGTGATTTTCCTGTTTAAAAAATATAATAAAAAATAAGTAGCTAGTGGTATTCTTTGACATTAAAAAATCCAATTATAAATAAACAATAACATTCGTGTCAATAAAAATCCCTGAAAATCGATCCAACAGTTTAAGTGGCAACTAAAAATAAACAGAAAAAACAGACCAAAATATTAACATTTTGTGTTGGTATGTGAACCGTGTGTGTCTATGTATTATTAAGCATTTTGTAAAAACGTTTTTTCATCACATACTAACAACAAATACAACATTGTTTTTTTGTAAAACATGAAAAGCCCCCAAATGACCGCGCCTTATACAAATCGTACAATAAAAATGAAACATAATGTAGTAGTGACAAGGTAGCCGACAGCCGCCGCCGTTCCACACTCGTACTCACGCCTAATTAAATATTAGCTCAGCCAGTGCTGCACGAACAAACGTTTGGTTTGGACCTTTGTACAGAAAATATTACGACGAACACTCACTGATTAAACTCACTCTACAACATTAGTCCGGTCATTTTAGACATAAAAATAGTGATCAAATAAAGAAAATTCCGACAAAGCCAAATCTTCGTAGAGACCTTAGGTTTACCACAAGGAATAAAGTGTCAAAAGTCCCCATTAGTCCCATGTGAGCTTAGGGACTTATTGGGGGCCCAAGGTAAAAATTTTAGGTTTTTTGGATTTTTCTCAAAAACAGTAAGTTTTATCGAAAAAGTACCTCAGAGCGAAGTTGTAGATCTTAAAATTCTCCATAAAAATGGTCCCTATGATTTTTTCTCTAAGACCCACTATTTCCCAGATATTACGCTTGTAAGAATCACGTTCTACATTATATGCACACATTTCCACACCACCTGTGAGGTAGTGTACTCGGCGCGTTTTTTTTAACGTGGTATCCCCGGTAGGCCTATTCCATGAACCTTTATGACGTTATTTTCAGGAACAATAATTATTTAATAGTATGAAGATTATTGATATGGGTTACTGAGTTTAACTGTCGTTCTAACTTTTTTTTATTACTTTAATCTGACTCATACTCTTCATATTCAACTTCAACAATCAGGTTTTCTTCAATTTCTTCTTGTTCTTCTTCTTCTCCTTCCTGTTGATGAACGCTTAGAAATTGTTCAAATGAAGATGAATCAGTTGTCTCTTCATCAAAATCACATGAATTTTCCTCTCTTGTATTTAATTGAACATTTGAGCAAGAGACACCTTGGCAATTGGTACACGCTGGAGAACACTGCAACCCTACTTTTTTACAGCCACATTTGACACTACAACCTTTCTTGCAATTGCAAAAAATAGTGTTAAGAAGTTTTTCTGTACTTGCTTTTTGTTTCGTGTATTTTTTACAAATGTTAAATATCTGTACGTATCTATGCAATCAATTTTTTTTGGAGCTCCATAAACCGCAGGAAGAAACCAAATTCCTTTAGTAATTAGTATTTGAGGTGAAGAATTAATTTCTATAAATACTTTTGCGCAGTCATTCTATTCATTTTTTTCAAATAATTTTAATACTGCCCCTTCTAAACATTGCTGATGTAGTATCGCACCCGGTTATCGCATGTAAAAATAAAGTTTTGGCATTTTGGATAAGCTGATAAACTTTTAGAAAAATATATTTCTGTCCGTTGCTGCGCCTTCCCAGGTTTTAAAAAGTAAATAATTTTATCAGATGGAGTCCTTCCAATGAGTAGTACTAATAAATCAACATCTTCACCTACTACAATAGTTGTATTTCTTGCATTAAATTGTTCTATTGCTGTTTCAATTATGAGGACATCGGCGTCATTCGGAGCTTGTTTCACGGCAATATTTTCAGCTGTTAATTTGTTACTCAACATAGAAATAAAACGAGATTTATTATTAATGTTTGCAAAACCATGTTGTTGATTAACTGGAACTGTCATAAATTCGTCAATCATTATGTCGGTACCTGAGGATGTTTTTGTAGCACGACGACGTTGTCCTGCAGCTTTTATGTTCTTTGTTGTGTCACTATAGCCATCAAATACTACCGTAACTGTATGACCATAATGTCTACGTAAATACTGAACATATTGAGTACCTAAATATGTATATACGTGGCATATGTGTGCATACTATGTAGAACGTGATTCTTACAAGCGTAATATCTGGGAAATAGTGGGTCTTAGAGAAAAAATCATAGGGACCATTTTCATGGAAAATTTCAAGATCTACAACTTTGCTCTGAGGTACTTTTTCGATAAAACTTACCGTTTTCGAGAAAAATCCAAAAAACCTAAAATTTTTACCTTGGGCCCCCAATAAGTCCCTAAGCTCACATGGGACTGATGGGGACTTTTGACACTTTATTCCTTGTGGTAAACCTAAGGTCTCTACGAAGATTTGGCTTTGTCGGAATTTTCTTTATTTCAATTGTCTAAAATGACCGGACTACATGGAATTATTACATCTGGAAACGACGTCATCAACAAACTGAATTTACAAACAACTTCTTTTTCTTCTCTGTCGGTACACTCTTGTCAGAGCGGTCGTGGTTATTATAAAGATTTTCTCTTGCTCGCAACTATCACGCGCCTCACGGTGTCCCGCCACTTTCCCCGATCGGTTGCGGTTTCAAACAACTTATGTGAGTGTAATATCGACCAACTTCCCAAAAAAAGGCAAATTGATACATAGACTCCTTTAGTTTTGGTGAACCAATTACGACATTTATTGTATCAGCTGAAACGCGATAATCGTGGGATCCCATTTATAGTTTTGATGAGACTTTTGGATGTGTTTTAAGATGTGTATTTCGAACAAACAACACAACAATTTTCTGTACGTGTTTTGCGTGTATTTTCTTTTTTAGATAAACCGATTTCGGCGATTCTTTTTTTATTATAAAGCAGACACTATCTGACCATTTTTGTGCTATTCTTGACAAATAGAAGTTACTCGTTTTCCATTATGTAAGCAAATATGAAGTTAGTTACATATTTTTTTTTTATTGCAAGGTAGATAAACGAGCATACGGCCCACCTGATGGTAAGCGGTCACCGTCGCTTTAAGCACACATTAAGTGCTTTCAATGGGCTTCATTATGTTGATTCCAGATGTAATGTATCCTTGTCGTACAATAACACGACTTCATCACTTCTTTCCCGTTTATTATTCAAATGATCATGAATGTTATATCGCGATGTTGACTTTGTTCTCTTTGTGTATAATTAGCGTCACTTCTGTGACGTTTTGTTATTTTCGATTCGTCTTTTTGTGGTTTGGTTGTGGAATTATCATTTTGCTGGTTTTATTTGTTATTTGTTTATCGCGTGACTGATAAACGAAGTCTGTTGCTAAGTAGTTAACCAAAATCTCCCTCCTCCTCCTCCTCGGTATTCCCTGAGCGCTATGACTTGTCCTTCTTCAAACGAGACTTGAGGAGGGTCCTTAAAGTTAGGTCGTAGGTAGCGACCCCTCAGTGTCCCCTGAAATTGCAGAGGTTCATGAGCGACGGTAACCACTTCCTATCAGGTGGGCCGTTAGCTCGTCTGACTACATGGTAATGAAAAAAAAATTAAAAAAAAATCTGGGTAATGTTTTAGGGAATGTCAGTGTTACAACACGCGTATAATAATACTCATTATGTAAAGCTTTAGATGTAATGTTATTTCGTTAAATACAAAATCTAAACTGCTATAAGCAATATCGCAAGTACAACTTTTGCAAACTATTTTAAAACAAACTATATATGATTGCATCTGTGTTGCATGTATAATAATAAAGTGTTAGTGTGTATCTCTGATTCCAGTTCCCATTGATTTATGTATATGTGAAGTAAACAGAGTAACGTGACTCCACGGGATCTAGCACACTATAAATAATGTAAACGTTCTTACGTACTCTACGCTGAGGATGCCGGTGAAGCACGATGTCAGGAGAAGCTATATAACGATACAACCGACTACTAATACAGGATAACTATACAGAAATAAAGCTTTATACAAAACAACTCATACGTTTGCACCTCTCATAAAACACAAAAATGTTTCAAACATGCACGGGAGCGAGTATAGAAAAAAATAAAATAAAATAACATGTATGAATAATTCATTTTAAAGAAACCTTTTTAAAAATAGTTCTTTTTCGACCTTCGATGTCATACAAAAGAGCTGAGTGCAATCCAAGGTAAGTAAAACAAGCCCAAACACAATGAGTAAATGTGGTTAATACAGGAGGAACTGCCTTCCGACTCCACAATCTGATTATCGCTATGGTACTGACGATATTATCGCATTGTTACATAGACATAGACATACTTTATTTGCAAAAAAAGAAACATACAATTCAAAAAAGGAAAATAACAAGCAATTACCTAAAACTAATTTATTTTTTCACGAACCAGCCGTGACTCAGCATAATGCTGAATACTGACACAGACCAATAGGATAGGTGCCAACATCCAGCGCTGGTTTTCAGTCCCAGCTGGCAGTGACGTAACATCGTGTAAAATTTGAGCACAATTAGGAACTAGGAAGTTATTCAAATTCAACTTGCAAGATTTCACCCTAGTGCAAGCTCTAAAGGGCGGTACAAAAATAAACTTTATTTCTGTATTGTAAATTGTTCTGTGGTACATTACCTCGAGTAAGTTTAGCACGTGCGATTTATTTACCTTCGTGTTTGCACTTACATACGTTAACTCTACAACTTGTGCTCTTTGTACAATGATCTGAGAACGGAGTAACCTTTAATTGCATTATTGATGGGATGATGTGGCTTTAGGTCGTTTGGAAATAATGGATATTATTAATTTCACTTAGAGGAAAGATACGTTATTTTTGAAAATCACGTGAGCTTCAGAGATATTTGCAGCAATTGGCACAAATCCATATTGTGATTTAAAGGATCAAAACTCGCCAAGACAATAATAGACATAATTTAACTGAATGGGTTCACTCCGGAAAATGAATGCACAAACACGCTTCTAAATTATTAAATTATTTCACAAAACTTATTTTCTATATGGTCATTTACTTTGCAAATATTAATTAAAAAATGGTTATTTGAAATAATAATTTATCAATAACTTCAAAAGCACGAAGTCATTCTAACAATAGACGCCATCAGTATTGAGAGATAAGACTTTAGATTCACCCGCCTGATGACATCAATGCCCGATACTTCGATACCCCCATTACCCCAATATCCTCAGTTCACCTCAGTACAATGATGACAGTATCGCGTCTCTCCCCGGATACACCGAGCTCATTGTCCGGGGCTCTGTGTCCGGTACTCCGCCGACACCGGTAATTATAATTGACTCTCGTTCATAAACTCGTCAACTGTCGCAGCTAATTATTTAGAAAGTTAATTTTTATGGGTATTTAAAATTAGAACTTCTCCTGAAATGGTTTGAGAAAATATGTTACGACCTTGTCGGTTGAATTTGAATTGATTTCAAAACTCGCTTTTTTTCTTTTTGATTAACACACACAGGTAACATTTTTTGACCCTATTTTGATTCTCACTTTATTCTCTAAACAATATATCTGATGAAATAAATGCATACGGCTAACCTATGGTTTAATATGTTGATACAACATTTGTTTACTCTTAGTATTGTTACTCAACTTAGTTTTCATCACAGTCATATAAATAACTAGATGACCCTCGCAACTTCGTCTGCTTCACAAAGGGGTTCAAACAGTACTCTTAATGCTGTTGCGATATTATTTGTGCGGTCCGGGGAGCATTCATTATGTTTTATACTCGTGATAACTTCTCAACGAAAAGTCCGATTAGAATAAAACAAAAAGTAATTTACTTTTGAATAAACTAATTTACTCTTGATAACAGAAAACTATATTTGGATAACGATTAATATAACAATACTAATTTAACGTTAAATTCATTCTTCGGACTAATTAATATTTTTTTTGAACATAAAAGTAGTTGTTGTGACTAAACTGTGATAGTTAGATATATGCTCTTGCGGACTATTTTGTAAGTCTTTCTAAGACCTAAAAACCCGTAGTACATCATTTTGTTTTATTGTCAATAGTTTCTGCAGCGTACACATAAATAGGTTTTCGATATTACACCTTGTCTTAAAAATTCGATATTTTCGTACGGATCCTTAATTTTCTCAAAATAAAATATAGCCTATAACCTTTCTTGATAAATGGACATTCCAATAGTGAAAGAATTTTTGAAATCGGACCTTTCTGAGATTAGCGCGTTCAAACAAGCAAATAACTCTGCAGCTTTATAATATTAAGTATAGATTATTGCGATACTATGTCCTGTTTCTACAAGTAGTCGATAAAGGCTTCAATAAAACACACGAATTACAACACGAGTATAAAGTACGCATATTTTGTTACAAATGATTTGAATCCATGAAACACGTATGAATCAATGTGTAACATATGAGATAATGTGTGTAGTCGTATGTAGAAACAGTAAAAGGCGGTAAGTGCGACATAAATCGTGTTGATGTATGACACGCGACGTGCTCCTCGAATTATCAAAAAATGTAGAGAATTGAACGCATACCAAACATATGTAACGTCACGCTACACGCTGTATACATGCGTATACTACTTTCAAGTAAATGACAGTAGTTTTTTTCAGTAAAAGGTAAATTTTTAAATAAACATAATAATAATGACAAATTAATAAATTATTAAGATATTTTTACGAAAAAATATTAATGCAAAATTACATTTAAATAAAAATTGATAATTACAAGCACCATGTTAGTAGTAGACTGAGCTGCATTCCTAACGCTCCCTTCCAATTTTATAACACAGTTATGTAATACAATATCACAATAACAGATACAATCATTATTCAACCGTGACCGTTCGACCTCCTTTGCGAACGCTTGTCACTGAGACTTACGCGAAAAAGTGCATGCGCATCATTAAATCGCATTGCACATATTGTGTAGTGCTATATATTAAGTTTAATGAACTATAATGTGGCGACCTAGATAATGACGTTCCGAACGTGACTAACATTGTTAAGGCGAATACACACGTATAGCTTTAATAATGGCGTCAGGTTCACCCGGGAAGGATCAGCAGATCAAGTTGAAAACCGATCTCGAGCACGAACTATACAGCTACTACAGAGCTGAAAGAGAGAGAGAAAAAAACTAGAAAATCTAGTAGGCGATTTAAAATGCCAAATAGAGATTCTGCAAGAACAATTGCAATGCTTGGCAAAGAGCCAACCCGCACCAACTGCTACAGAATCAAATACAATGGATTACCACACTGACGAGGAAGAACTCGCAAAAGAAACAGAGTGGATCCGGACGAAGTCTCGGAAGAAAAGAAAACTAAACACTTCACCCTCCCAAGACGTACAAACAGAGCGACATATTGAGCACTCCATTCAAAAAAGCAAGGAAAAAATAAAAAAAATCTCCATTACCACCACCAATAATAGTGGACGAAGTAATGGAATATCAAACATTCTACGATCTGTTAACAGATACCCAGTCAGCTGATACATTCACCACTAAAATGCTCAGCGGTAACTCCTTAAAGATAAATGCAAGTACTGAGGGCTCGTATAGGTCTATAACGGAGTTATTGAATAACAAGCAGTGTTCCTGGCACTCATATGAGAACAAACAGCACAGACCGATTAGAGTCATGGCAAAAAAAATACACTTTTCGTGTAAACCAGAGAGAATTGTTGAAGATCTACAAAGTAAAGGTCTAAAAATAACTGAAGCAGTCAATAAGCTAAGCTGGAGAAGAAAAGAGCCTTTAAATATGTTTATGCTCACATTTTCTAATGATGAA
This sequence comes from Trilocha varians, assembly GCA_030269945.2. Classification (NCBI taxonomy): domain Eukaryota; kingdom Metazoa; phylum Arthropoda; class Insecta; order Lepidoptera; family Bombycidae; genus Trilocha; species Trilocha varians. The sequence continues at coordinate 12,574,566 of AP028261.1, read as the reverse complement.
GATGTAAATAAAATATATAAAATAAATACTATATTGGGCTGTAAAGTTGAAATACAGGCAATTAAAACCAATAGGTTAGTTCCCCAGTGCAAGAGATGTCAAGCATATGGACATACACAAAAGTTCTGTTCCAAAGAACCTAGGTGTGTAAAATGCACTGGGAAACACTTAACGAGTGATTGTAAAAAATCTAAAGAAGAAAAACCCAAATGTGTCCACTGTGGCGATAACCACCCTGCAAACTATCGAGGGTGTCTTGTTGCCAAAGAAATACAAATGCTACGCAACAAAAGTAGAACAAGGAGTGCTAAGCCAGGAGAACCAGCGAGATCGACGAATCAAGAATCAGAAACTCATAATAAAAAAAGTGCAATTAAATCTAGTTCAAATAAAGCTAGCTACACCAAAACCACAAAAAATACATTAACTTATGCCCAGGTAACGAGCAGAAATAATTCAAATATTATTAAAAACGTCGATAGCACTGATAAGAAGTTAAACGATATCTTAAAACTTATGCTATCGTTTGACGAACGTCTCCAAAAAATCGAAAGTAGCACTAAAATGTCTACTATTGCCAAGCCACAAAAATGAATAACATAATTAAAATAATGGTATGGAATTCAAACGGATTACTAAAGCATAAAAATGAACTGCAAGTTATCCTAGACATGGAAAAAGTGGATGTGTGTCTTATATCTGAAACACATTTTACTAAACAATGTCACATTAAATTTAAGGGCTACAAAATTTATCACGCACTACATCCAGATAACACATCACGAGGAGGAAGTGCTGTCATCATCAAGGAACAAATAGATCACCATGAGTACTATACTTACGAAGAAAAAGAGATACAAGCTGTGGCGATCAGTTTGAGAACAAAAAGACAAGTAGTTGTGGTTTCGTCTATTTACAGTCCACCCAGATATAACATAAAAAAAGATCAGTACATGAATTTCTTACGATGCCTTGGTAATCGATTTATACTTGGAGGAGATTTCAACGCCAAGCACACATATTGGGGCTCAAGGCTATCAACAACTAAGGGCAAAGAACTTATGAGTGCTATTAAAGAAATGAAATGTGATACTACATCAACGGGAACTCCAACATATTGGCCTACCGATCCAAATAAAATACCTGATCTTATAGATTTTTTTATTGTCAAGAATATATCTACAAATTATCTAAAAACGTACCAGAGTTATGATATGAACTCTGACCACTCTGCAATATTTTTAGAAGTTAATGACAAAATTATACTTAAAGAAAAACCTCCTGCTTTGGTTAATAAGCAAACTGATTGGGAAGGCTTTAGAACAGACTTAGACCGCAATATAAACTTGAGAACTCCACTCAAGACAACTGAGCAATTAAATAGCGAATTGGAAAATTTTATAAAACTTATACAACAATCACTCTGGAAACACACACCTGTAGCCAATAAAGGAACTAGAGGAAATGTCTATCCTAGAGAAATCAAGATATTAATTGAGCAAAAAAGGAAACAACGCAAAGTGTGGCATTATACTAGATGTCCAGAAGATAAAAGAATTCTCAACAATTTAGCAAAAAAAATCAACAGGAAAATACAACACTATAACGACGAACTCACTGAAAATTATCTTGAAAAATTAACAGGTAACCGTTGTACAGACTACTCTTTATGGAAAGCTACAAAAAGTATAAATAAAAACAACTTTACAATTCCTCCTATCAGAGAAAGCAGCAATAATAAATGGGCAATTAATAATGAACAAAAAGCGAAGCGGTTTGCAGAATACCTTGAATCTATTTTCCAACCTGATGAAAATGGAACAGGTGAACCGACTCCCCTTCAAACGAATTCTCACCATTTATGTGACGATATCATGCTTGTTACACCTAAAGAGGTTGAAAAGGAAATAAAAATCAGTATACGCCCGAAAAAAGCACCGGGTTATGATCTGATATCAGGTGAAGTTCTACACAAATTTCCTAGAAAAGGTATTGTGAAATTGACAACATTAATCAATTCAGCGTTTCGATTACATTGCGTACCAGACCTATGGAAAGTTGCAGAGGTAATCATGATTGCTAAGCCGGGAAAACCGCCTCATGAAGCATCATCATATAGACCTATCTCTCTCTTGCCCGTTATGTCCAAACTTTTCGAGAAACTACTACTAAAAAGATTAAAACCTATCATAGAGAGGGCTGAATTAGTACCTAATCATCAGTTTGGTTTCCGAGAAAAACACTCAACGATAGATCAAATACATCGCATTACAAGCATCATCGAAAATACCCTAGAAGAAAAAAAAGTATGTTCCACTATTTTTCTTGATGTGGCGCAAGCGTTTGACAAAGTATGGCATGCAGGCCTCGTGTTCAAACTCAGAAAAACATTACCAAAAAGGTATGCAGACATACTTCAATCATACATCTCAAACAGAATGTTTAGAATAAGGCAGGAAGATGCATACTCAGAATTAAAAGTAATAAAAGCTGGAGTACCTCAGGGGAGTGTATTAGGTCCGGTCCTGTACCTCATATACACTGCTGATATTCCAAATCTAAAAAACTGTACTATTGCTACATTTGCTGATGATACAGCAATAATGGCAGTAGATAATACGCACACGCAGGCTATTGCAAAATTGCAAAGTGCAGTTGATCATATATACAACTGGACAAAAAAATGGAACATCAAATTAAATGAATCCAAATCGATTCATATAAATTTTACTAATAAACAGCACGAACAGCATGACGTATTCCTTAATGGTAAAATTATACCATATGCGAATACGGCGAAATATCTTGGCATGACGCTGGACACGAAATTGCGCTGGAAAGCCCATGTTAAGAAAAAAAGAGAGGAACTAGAACTCCGATACCAAAAACTGCGTTGGCTACTCGGAAGACAATCTAAACTGTCAATTCACAACAAAATACTAGTTTACAAACAAGTCCTGATGCCTATTTGGACTTATGGCGCGACACTATGGGGTTGCACCAAACAGAGTAATATTGCCATTCTGCAAAGATTCCAAAACAAAGTACTGAGAGAAGCAGTAGGGGCTCCCTGGTACATCCGAAACAGTGACCTCCACCGGGACCTACACATGGAGGTTGTTACTAGCATCATAAGGAATAGCGCAGAAGCCCACGAACGGCGGCTTCACCATCATGTCAACGTAGAAGCTATACAGCTTCTTGACATCACAGATATTAAAAGAAGACTCAAAAGAACGAAACCGTTCGAGTTAGTGTAGTGTACTTAATAATACAATTAGTGTATAAAATCAGTGAAGTGTAATAACAAAGACCACATGAACATTGTGTTTACACCTTAATAATAGAGACAATAAGAAAAGTGCCAATGGACACATTCTTAGCATAAAATCATATAGTAATTTAGGTTAAAACAAAATTGCTTATTAGTCTGAATTAGACTAGATTGTAATTATAATAGTGTGCGTTATAAAATTACGTATACTAGGAAAACAAAAAAAAAAAAAAAAAAATTATTCAATCGAAGTTAACCACTTAATAATCAAGACAACGTGTTTAATGAAGACCTCTCATAGTAGAACAAGACGCTAACATATTGTACTCCCAATATGAATGATTACAGAGAGCACCTGAGGACGGTATCGATACCGACGATAAAATACCTTTTTATGCACGCGCAAGGCGAGCGGGGGGGTGAGGAAACGACGCGAGACGCCGGGGGATGGGGCGTCGCAAGATACGGCCTCGTAAATCACTCTGAAAGTGTTAGTTGTAAAATTTGGTAAGTCGAGCGACAGCGCGCGGCCAGTGACGCGATCAGCTGGATGATACGATCATAAACTATACTTCATTAACTTATGGACTTTTATTATATAATATTGGTGTCGTTGCGGCACTTCCTTTATTGCTTTCCTGTGTGTAAACATAATATAAACCGTCTTGCACTTTATGATTGATCCATTTGACGGCTATGGAGAAACATAACTCTACCTACTAATATTATAAATGCGCAGGTTTGTTTGGAACTTTGTTACTCACGCCTACACGGCTGAACTTAATTTTTATGCAATTTTGCACACATAATATACAATATTAAGCATTACTTATTTACAAAATACTATGTCCCTACTTATTTATCTCCTCATCTAGTCTCTACTAACAGAAGTCTATGAGCGACGGTCCGCATTTACCATCAGGGAGACCGTTGGCTCCTCCACTTTTTTATTATATTGATTAGTAAAGAGTATACCTGCTGTGCAAATAAAAACAATAATATATAATAATTACCATCAGGTGGGCCGTAGGCTCGTTTATCTATCTTGCAATAAAAAAAAAAAAAAAAAAAGAATTACAGACTTTATTCACTGCTCAAACTCATTGCGATGGTCGTCGCTGTGGATCCCACATAGACAGGAGGTACTCTGGTCAGATGTGGCACACACTCCAATCGTTTTTCATTACACTTGAATCAGAACAAAGCCTCCAGAATCATAAACTAGACACGTTCTGTAACGATTAACTTGAATACTAGTAACTATACTTGAAACTGCTGAGATCCAATGTGTTCCTGAGAAGAAATCCGAGAATCTTGTTTCAATTGTTAAGGATATTGGTAAGGCCGTGGGACTTGATATAAAAAATGATCAAGTACTACGCGTTACTAGAACTGCGAAACAAAACCCAAATAGTGGACGTCCACGCTCAATTGTGGCTGAGTTTACTAGTCCAATCTTACGCGATAATTTCCTTGCTTCTACAATCAAGTTCAACAAGCAGAATCCTAAGGACAAATTGAACACCTCTCATCTCGGCTATGCAGGACAAGGAACTTCAATCTACGTAATAGAACATTTGTCGCTACAAAACAAAGCATTACATGCTGCTGCTAGAAGGACCGCCAAAGAAAAGGGCTACAAGTTTGTGTGGGTCCGAAACGGGCGTATATTCATGAGGAAGACTGATGACTCCGGATACGTTATGGTAAAGAACATGAGTACTTTGGTTAACCTTAGTTGATATTAATTCATCAGTTTAATTAAATTATTTATCTTTTAAATGCTACTTTTGCAATGGATTTTATTAAAATATAAAATTCAGTTCCCTAAATATTTATTACCAAAATACTCGTGGTCTCCGAACGAAGACTGATGTATTTTATCAAAATTTGTCACTTACAGGCTATGACATTATTGTGTTGACCGAAACATGGTTGAATAATAATATTTCAGATACTGAACTTTTCGATGATAGGTATGTCGTTTTTAGAAGGGATAGGTATACTTCAGGTTTTAACAATAAAAAGGAAGGTGGTGGCGTATTGATTGCGGTATCGAGGATGGTACATGCTAGACGTGTAACGGAATGGGAGAGCATGTGTGAGGATTTATGGGTGGAAGTCGCTATAACTCTAGATGGCTTGCGTACATCTTTGGTGATAGGCGCTGTATACCTCCCCCCACCAGTGGATGGTACTATGTTAAAATATTACATAGATCACTGCAATCTTGTTGTGAATAACCACGATGGTCAGATTTGCTTGATAGGTGACTTTAATCTCAGTAGTATCGACTGGAACATGATACTAAGTGGATCGTATAAAACCCCTACGTCCCCCGTTAGTCAAATTCTCCTTGATTTCAGTTATACGGCTAATCTCAAACAGTGCAACCGGATTCTGAATCATAGAAATAAGATTCTTGACCTAATATTTGCTGATTTCCCTGACTGTACTGTCACTTCTTCTCTGAACGCTTTATGCCCAATCGATCCATTTCATCCACCTTTAGATATTGATGTTACGTTTAAGGCACTCAAGAGTCTTGAAACTAATCCAGTTATTAGGAGACCCAATTTCTTCAAGGCAGATTACGATGCAATAAACGATTGCCTCTCGCATACCGACTGGGATGAACTTTTCTTATATTGTAATGGGGTAGACAGTTTATTGGAAAAATTTTATGAGGTTCTTCAAGATCTAATAAACCGTTACATACCGGTGATAAGCGGTCAGCTTAATAATAACAAATACCCACCCTGGTTTACTAAGTCGCTGATAAAATTGTTACGAGAAAAAAATAAAATAAGGTGTCGGTATAAAAAGTACAAAAACCCGATGGATGAATTAGCATACCGTAAACAAAGTGAACGCTGTAAAAAATTGGCTAAGACATGCTACGATAGTTATATTACCGAAACTGAGAATAAAATTTGCAAAAACTCCAAGTATTTTTGGTCGTACATCAAATCCAGAAGGTCGGGATCGAATTCATATCCTTGTGCTATGCATGATGAACAGTGTAATGTTTACGAAGGTGGAGATATTTGTAACTTGTTTGGTTCGTTATTTCACAAGTCTTATAATAAATCCTCATCTACTGCAAGTAAAACTAAAATCACTTCCTCATCGTATTTAATTGGTGTTAATAGTGGTAGTTCGTGTCTTTCCGAGATGCATATATCCAAGGCACAAATACTAAAACAATTAAATCAATTGGACATTTCTAAAGGCCCCGGTCCTGATGGAATTCAAATCAAATCAAATCAAAATCAAATCAAAAAACATTTATTCTGTGCACATAAAAAATCTTATAACTATAATTCCTCCTATATTGTTCAAAAAATGCTCTTCGCAGTTAGTATATCCTCTATTTTACATCTTTAACCAGTCATTACAATCTGGAACATTCCCACAACGGATGAAATACGCCAAAGTTGTTCCAATTTTTAAATCAGGAGATAACAGCTCAGTTAGTAACTATAGACCTATCTCTATTCTTTCAAAGGTAAGTAAAATCTTTGAATCACTAGTCTGCCCATCTATTCAAAATTATTTTAAACAGTATTTTTCACAGCATCAACATGGTTTTGTCAAGTCGAAATCAACAGCTACTAATTTGCTCACTTTCGTTGAGAATGTTTCGGAGACTTTGGATAAACGTCAAGAAGTAGATGTTGTTTATACAGATTTTAGCAAGGCTTTTGATACTGTTTCCCATGCCATATTGTTAAATAAACTTGCCCTTTATGGCTTTGCAGGTAAATTCTTGTCATGGATTAAATCTTATTTAACTGGTCGATCATTCTATGTTGTTGTTTGTGGTTATGAATCTAAAAAGTTTAGTATTGCATCTGGAGTGCCTCAGGGTTCGCATCTCGGACCCATCTTATTCAATATATTTATTAATGATCTTCCAGACTGTTTTCACTCTTCGACGCCGTTTCTGTACGCAGATGACCTAAAAATTCTAAAGACGATAAACTCTTCCCAGGATAAAGTGTTATTGCAGGATGATTTAAATAGATTATATCACTGGTGTACCATGAATGAAATGAATATCAATTTGAAAAAATGTTTTTATATAAAATTTAGTAGGAAAATCAATGAATCGAGTTCGACCTACCACATTGGAGGCAATACTATACTAGAAGTAGAAAGTGTTAGAGATCTTGGGGTAATTATGGACAAAAAGTTAACATTTGTGCCACATATAGATGATATCGTAAAGAGGGCTTCAAGAGTGCTAGGATTTGTGATTAGAAATTGTAAACGATTTAAAAAAAGTAAGACGAAAGTGTATCTATACAATGCTTTGGTTCGGAGTACTTTAGAATATTGTTCGGTGGTATGGAGGCCGCATTATGCCACGCACATATTACGGATAGAAAGAATTCAAAAGCGATTTCTGTGGCATCTTTCCTCTGGAATTGGCAATTTCAGAACTAAAGTCCCATACGCTGATAGGCTGCAGCGTTATAAAATGATTTCTTTGGAGAACCGCAGAGCACACCTGGATCTCATTTATTTATACAAAATTCTAAATTACATAATTGATTGCCCTCAATTTTTAACGAAATTTTATATTAGGGCACCTTCCAGAATGCCTCGCTACCCAATTCCTCCACTCGTGCCACCGGTCCGGTCCACTGTACAAATTCTCCAGTATATCGATTCAGTACTGCACTGAATAGTTGTAAAAATGTTGACATCTTTCATGATAATTTGAGCAAGTTTCGTCACTGTTTGTCCCAAAATATATCGAAATAAGAATTCAAAGTATTTATCATAGTTTATAAGTTATTTCTTTTTGTTTTTTAAATTAAGTACACATCTAGTGAGTAGACCTTTTCTAATTAATTTAGATTATCACTTACTTGTTTTAGAAACATCATTTTTTCTTTTTTAAATTACAATTATAATATTATGTTAAAATAGTAATACCTACATAATATGTTACTCCATTATGTTTTTTTGCATGCTGTGTTTACCAGTAAGAAATTGTGCAGTTAGTTATTAAGTTATACAGTAGTATACTTTAACATGTATGATGTACACTTAATTATGTATAACTGTAACAGTTGTTGGTGAACCAAATAAATAAAATAAAAATAAAAAAATGAAACATTACTACACGGCAATAAAAAAATAAAAAAAAACATTATGTGTTTTATTTCTGAGTACAAAAAATATTATTTCCTTATATTTTTCCTCAAATATTCCTGTAACATTGAAATGTTCCTTCAATATAATTGAAAAATAATTCAGTAATTTAATAATAATACAAATTACGATGTCACCATTCCACATGACGAGAACCTTGTGAAGGCAGAAAAAGAAAAACTGCTAAAATATTTGGACCTGGCCCACGAGGTGACCGACATGTGGCGTGTTGAATCGACCATCATTGCTCCGATCGTTGTATCTGTGCACGGTCTAATAGCGAAAAGCTTCGACCGTCATCTAGAGAAGCTTTCGCTCCCCAGCTGGGTAAAGGGCCTGATTCAGAAGGCGGTCGTTCTTGACACGGCACGTATTGTGAGGAGGTTCCTCTCTCTTGAGCCCTGACCACTGATGGCTTGGGTCGTAGACCCCGTCTCCAGTGGCCCTTTGCTTTTTTTATATTGTATTTTTAAATTTATTTTCTTGTGATTGTTTTTTTAAAGATATAATGTAAAAAATGAGCAAATAAATGAATATGGGAAATACAAATTAATTCAATAATTAAATATTATTGTGAAATTGGATGCAATAGCATAAAATATACACAAAAATAAAGAATAAAAAAAATACGTAAATTATATAATCACGATACAAAATAATCTTTGTTAATGAACTCATTTACTTAACTTTTAGCTTGTTTTGTAAAATTGTGTTTGGACAAGTTTTTTACCTAGTGACGATATAATATACTAATAACTATATATAGGTATATAGTATAAGGCATGTCACTGTAAGGTCCTTAATGTAGGTTCCCGGAGATGTCACAAGTCGCCGTCACCGTCTCGTCGCGAGATCTCACGATTACAATATATCCTCCGCATCCGCATCTTACACTCGTTATGCCGAATACAGTTTTATTTAGAGCTATATTCAATTATTAAATTATATATTACTAAATATAAGTATATGTTACCAAACAGTTGGATTTAAATGGTTCGTAAACTTTATCTATTCATTACGAAGAACTAAAAACTTATCAGCAGTTCTAGAAACAAATAAATATGTACAATTCGTCAAACGTACCTACTTGAAAAAAATAGATTGAGAACTAAGATTAGGCCTTAGGCATTAAGTCCGCCATTGTAGTCCATTGTGCATAAAGTATAATAAACAAATAAATAAAATTTAATTTCATTTTACATTGGTCTATAATAAAATTTGTCACCACGACTAACAACAAAAGTACAGACTACCATTAATTTTTACTACATTATTAATTTTAACAAATTTTTAGTATCCACCAAACCATAATATTTACAAGATATAAAGACAGTTCTTAATGACACAAAAAAGTTTAGACGATAAAAAAACATCTCTTAAACTAAAGTATTGTAATTGTAATAGCTCTTCATTAAGAACATAATATTTTAGAGTAAAAAACGTCCATTAAATAGCAATTCATAATCGCTTCATATTGTAATGGAAGTGTCACCATCCCTAGTCGGGAACATCCATCGCGCGCGAGCCACAGAACAACTACTATACAGAAGTAAACTTGCACTAATAATAGATGGACAAGGATACATGTCTAATATAGTGCTGGGATCATTGTGTTACTTGTAATGTGTATTTTGAGTCTAGAGGATGCAGTGAGTGTGATGTGTCATGTGTGTTTGAGTTCCAGTGATACTCAAAAGTGAACGAGAGGGTAGACATATTTGTTGGCTCTCAAATGTCATGCAGTATCCAGTCTTCTCGTGATCGTGAAGTTGGCAACGTTGAAATATCGAGACCACCTAATTAATTAAAAATCGTCGTAAGAACCCGTTAATTATACATGAAAGCCAAATTTGGCATTCAGAACCTTTTCCTGACACTTTAAGGCCCTCACTTTAATATTTGTGTGCATCTTTCTTTCTGTTTAGTCCTTCTGTTCCATCACATCACAAAAGCAATCATGTCCATCTAAGTGGATAAGTAGGGGGCGCTCGAGAGGGTGGGGGAGGAAGGGCTCAAACATAATTAATTTACGAGCAGCGGGTCCGCGGAGTAAATAAGATATATTTAACAGTTTATATTTCATAAGGCGTGGGTAATGGCCGCGGTCTCATGATCGCTCCAATGAGGATCAACACGGATCAGCGGCGGCGGGTTTATGCTATTTGTTTCCTATTTTATTATTTAATTCTCAAGTATTTATCATTTTTATAGTTTTTGGTAATGAAACCGAATATACAGTAAATAATTCCTCTAAACACAGGTTCAGAATTTATAAAAAATGACAGGCATAAAGTGTCATCGGTGATCAATTGTATTTTTTATTGTATTTCTATATATTTAAAATTTCAGTGCATTAAAAGACATTAGAGAAAATAATCAAAAATTACAAATCTTAAACATTACATTAATGTTTGCTCTCTTTAATTAATTAATTAATGTGTGTATAATAATAATTATAATTACTTTAAACAAAATGGTTAGTCACGTAGTTATTTTTATAAAATTAAAAACAAAGTAACCACCCCGTTAGAGCCGCGGTTTACAACTGAATCGATGTATGTATGTACGAGTTGAAAAAACTTTCACCCAATGAACACAAGACGGTATCAATTTAATAATGCGTAGCATCTGCGTAGACACGCTACGCCGTAGACGTATCTACGAGGCTACGCGCCCTTTACAGCCCAATATTACAATGTTTATAGGCTATCAAAATGTATGGAGGCTGTATTCGGTAATAAATTGATTTTAAATTTAGAACGTTAATGGTGTTGTTCGAGGATTTATGACGGTGTTGTGACGTCACATCCGTGGAATGGTTCGCTTCTGAGATGGCTTTTTGATTTGATTAGAAATGAAGGCCAGGTCCTAAACAAATACTTATTTCTGAGTTAATTGTAATAACATGTTTAGTATAACGTTAGGAATGATTATGTTGTAGAGCATCGCTGGTTAAGTTAAGTCTTCATAAAATTAACCTTGATTTCTTTTAATAAATGTCTTTAAACACTCGCGGTTATCTACATCACTTACACTATTACTAAACGAGTTCTTACCACGATTATTCTTAATTGAGAGGTCCCGATATTTCAGCACTGTTGCCATGCGCTTGACGCCATGATCACGGGAAGACTGTGGAACTGCGGGTAGGTCATTTAAGAGCAGACAAATCTGTCTACCCTCTTTCTCGTTCGTTTGCCGGTACCACTGGAACTCGAACTCACATTTCGACATAACACACTGACAGTATCGGCTGCCGTCTCACAATTAGATGTTTTGACTTTATTTTCGTCTAACACTGGATTCCACATACAGGATAGTTTGAAGCCGTCACCCCGATTAAAAGTGCTATTCCTCGAAATTTCTTTTGATTTCTTTTGCCACGCTGCAATTTAAGAAAATCTATATAATTTTAAATAATTACTTTTCTTACATAATTTATTATTATCCAAAGTAAGATATTCATAATTTAATTCCAAATAGGTACATTTATTCAAAGGCTATATTTAATATAAAATATTGAAGAGCGAGACATTTTAACAAGACACTTTAGCGAGCAGGTGTACACTGCATCGAATGCGTGAATCATACATCTCTTTATTTTCTGTCTAATACGATCCTGACGAATGCGAGGGCTCACGTTAGTTAGTTAGTTAGTTTTTTTATTACGTAGAATTTTCTGTAAACAGAGTTATTTCTTCTCTTCATTTACTTAAACTTTTAACTTCTACCGCTAAGTGGTAACTTATGTACCTTTGCTATTCCGGGAATCAGAATTCTCTATATATCACAATACCTAGTTCTAATTATTATATAACAATAGATATCGTTGAAGTGCACTGCATAGTTCGTGCTAATGAGCTCTACTGCGACTCTATGTAGAGCTCTGGGCAATCGCCTATTATACCGGCCATTAACAAGAGCCATTAACATACGCTATTGTAGAGATTAAAACACTACTTAGAAAGGAAGTGAATTCATGTTTTTCCCATTATACTTAGTTTATTTTTAAATGAGCTTCGAATATAATCAATAACCTAATTGTAATCAGTGAAGTTAACATCAAATACATGCTGCAAACTTTCCACCAAATAATAATGAAATACAACAATACGATATTAACTATAAATAATTTGCATCACCACAGTCTCACCCATTATTACAAAGATACCTTTTTTTGTGACGGGAGGAAATCGCCGTGCCGAGTGGGGTATGTGGGGGTTGAACCGCACTAAAACCTCCCGCCGCTCACGCTCGACGTCCGATACCCAGCCGGGACAGAACCCGGCACGAGGCTAGTAGGAGTGACAGGACGCGCGCTCACGTATCGCCCCGTCACCCCCGTTACAAAGATCCCTAAATGATAAAAATAAATTAGAATAATATTATGTTCCATCCGCCTACTAAACTTCAGAAGCAATAAATATCATTCTACATCTACTTCCATCTTATCTTGCATCAGACACGTAACTTCAATTCACTTCACATCTGCAAGTGACAACGATTTTAGAACAAAAATAAAATGTGTATAATATAGTTCCCCGGAGTCGCGTCGAGTCGCATCGCGCCGCATCGCTAATGCGTTTGTCGTGTCGAGACCCGTCTCACGCGGAGGCTTGAGAACACTCGCGACGCAACGAAGAATAAAATACAGAAAAGGTTGGGTCTTAAAAACAATAAGATACGACGGGATGTTTCATTGGAAATTTTAGATACAAATAATTTTAAAGAAAAGATGTTCAATAAAGGTTTTTGTAATGTTTAAATCTTTTTTTTTTAGCTGGAGGAAATCACCGAATCCGTATGTGGGAGTTCAACTGCACTAAAACCTCCAACCGCTCACACTCAGTGTCCGAATCCCGGCTGAGGCCAGAACCCAGCACGGGGTTTGGAGGGACGGCGCGACGCGTTACGCGCTCGGCACTCTTTCCCGTCGCTCCGTCCCCCGGAGTTTTACCTAACCTAAGTTAGTAGGTATCTAACTGTGTTGAGTTTCAATTCGTTAATTCTGAAAATTAGAATTTAAATTTAGAAGCGAATTTCACATTTAATAATTTATATATTTTACTTGTGATCTTTTCAACATAAATAAAGCATTTCTGAATCCAAGCCATTAACGATTCTCTTCAAACCTCCTTCACAAGAAGACTGTCTGCGAAACGGAAAAATAAACAAGGAAGCCACAATCCTGTCCAGTCAACTGTAAATCAAAGTCTTCATTAATATTCGGGGCGCAACAAACACATCCAATCCGACGCGAAACGACTTTCCCGAGAATATATCGCGAAAATGAGTGAACCTCGCGCCGGCTTTACTAACATTAGGGCTCGGTCCATCACGCGTGCTAGAGGCCGGCCAATAAGACTCGCCCTATCAACCCTCCGCGCTGAGTTATAGCGAGCCAAACTCTCATAAACCACAGGCCGAGTGCGTTCTCGTAAACTACCGCGATCACATTACTACGCTTCGACAAACACTATACATTTCTTTACCGATGTTAATAATGCTTGTCCTTTTTCAAACGAGGCTTGAAGAGGTGATGATGATTTTTATTTTAGTTTCGGGGCTTTTGGAGCTGGCAACCCTAGTTAACTTTACTTGGTGCGGTGTTTATTTCAGAATTGGGCCTTTTATTCCTTTACCACTGAATGCAGGGGGCGACGAGACGGGAAAGAGTGCCGATGGCGTAACGCGTCGTGTCGTCCCTCATAACCCCGTGCTGGGTTCTGGCCTCAGCCGGGGTTCGGACGCTGAGTGTGAGCGGTTGGAGGTTTTAGTGCGGTTCAACTCCCACATATCCGGTGATTTCCTCCAACTAAAAAAAAAAAAACCACTGAATGCAAAAAAACTTAGAGGTATGCCTTATTAATTTCACAGTGTTAACATATTCACTACGGTTCCAATTTGACACTAAACAGAAGAAGTCTTTTGTGTCTCGTGGGCTTTTTATAATACATCAACTTCAACTATTGAGAGACTTTCACTATCACATTACGACAATTCTGTTAAAATACTCTTCTCTTACTCTGTCTGTCTCTTATATTCGGTTCCTCGAATGCTTGTGGTCAACTAGGATAGCATTTTCTTTCTTATGATACCTATCCATCTCGATATATAAAGCATTAGTGATCTTGTCGTTTAGGATAGCACGGTTCAGACCAGCGCAGAATAAAAAAACAAATAAATAATCTCTCCACAATTTAATCTCGTCGGTAACCATTTACAAAGTTACACCATAAGCGCCATACGACGCGTTCTCGAGTTTAAAACCATTGTTGATAATACCAGCGCACATTTCCCTGCGGATATCATTTCCATATTCTCTGTTCTTGTCTCAAGTGAGGGTTTAATATCGTTACAACAAATAAGCCGCCGATATTAGGGTCCCGCCACACTCGACCTCGTCCGCAAACAGAGTGCCAATGCATATTTCTTAGCTTACTACATACACATACTGGGCGTACATGATGTCATGACTATCAATAAGTAGGATTAAAGCTGAGCAGATTAGATTAATTGCTTTACTGCAAAGCTGAGATGGCAGCCCTTTGGGCACACATATTCTATTTCTTATTGTATTTTTTTAATCCATATTCATTTATTAGCTTATTTTTTACATTATATTTTTAAAAATACATTTACAAGAAAGTTAAATTTAAAAATACAATATAAAAAACAAAGGGCCACTGCAGGTGGAGTCTACGACCCAAGTGGTCAGGGCTCAAGAGAGAGGAACCTCCTCATAATACTCGTCGTGTCAAGAACGACCGCCGCGCTGAATCAGGCCCTTTACCCAGCCGGGGAGCGAAAACTTCTCTAGATGACGGTCGAAGCTTATGTATTGGATATGTATGGCTAATAAATAATTTCCTTTCTTTGTTTCTTTACTTTCACTATTTTAATACTGTTTTAATGTATGTTTTTTGAATAATATAGCAGAGAAACGTTGTTAATTTTAGATAGTTTATAATGTAAGATTGATAATAACGTAATGTCGTAACTAAATTTATTTTTCAGCGCTCACATCGCCAACGGTCGCTGAGCTAAAGAGAACTTTAAGAAGCAGACCACTAACTATACCATTGAAAAAAAAATATACTGCATGAATGATACCTTGATTATGTTAACTTGAGTACGAAAACTGCAATTATGCATCTGCGATAAGAGTATTGTCGTTAAAGTGAACAGCAAGTAAATCGTACGTTTAATGGAAAATTACCTCATATACTGCTCGATCGCACTGGGATATTGACATTACGTAACGTACGTAATAAGTATTTACAACAATTCAAAACGTCTTGATAATTTACAAAATAATTTGTATTATCAAATGACAGTGGGAGTTGCACCGCACTAAAACTTCCAATGGCTCACACTTGGCGTCCGATGGTTGGGCGTCACGATGCGTTACGCCCCCTAAAAACAAAATTTCCATCCATACTTAAAATTATCAACATATTTATCCAATCATATATTTATCATAGTGTACGTATAGTATGTATGTTTTGTTGGACACGTGTTCTCAGTGTCGGACATGGTGTGGGTCGGCCTTTACATTACGGTCGCGCTACATATTCTCGAGACGCGCTCTAAATCTCGGCTAACGATCGAGTGAGCCGTGCGCTCAGCCGACGCGATACAACATTAACACTCTACTTACATAACATGGTGTATTAAACAAAAGGATAAACGGTAACAATAGGGTATTCACTTAAAAACACATTTATTAGCAGTGGACATATTGTGTCTAAGATTGATGATAATGATTGTAAGAAATCTAACGCTGCCAGTGCAAAGAAACATAAAACAATCAAATAAAACGAGAAAACATAAGTTGAGAAATCTGTATTTAACAATGTTCACACCAATTCCATTTTCAAAAAGCGCGCCAACATTACATCGTCCATTTAAAAACTATATTTACAAATGAGGTTTTAATCACTCTTAACAAAACTATTTATAGATGGCGCTTTAGTCGCTAGTAAGTACCCTTTGTCTTTATATTGCTTGTTACATTCAGTCGCCTACAATGATCATGATTAGCGATGCAAGTAATTTGAAAAGGATATTGTCATTTCAAGGATCAGCCGTATCCACATTGGATAATTCATTCTCTGGTTTCGTTTGCAGTAACATTGTCTAAAAACGAACTCGACGCTAACGACGCAACAATCTTATAAAATCAATCACATTATGCGCTGTTACTAGTCTTTTTAAATTAGGATTCAGAAAACCTGTTTACTGCAAATCATTTTCTGTTTGAAACTAGTAACCCTACGTTGCTATAATAAAATAAGCTTTATGGCAGGATCGTCGATCCTTAATTAGAACATCTGATGCAGATTGTGTCAACTTGCTCTGCAGAACTGTTTGATGTTGAGAAGATGGTATGTTTTTTATCAATACTGCTAACTATTGCAAAATACTAAATCTTAATATTATATTATTATAATCTTACTAGATGGAACCACCGCGGTTCTCCACGGTCCGTTTCAGGAACACTTTTTTGCCACGCACCATCCGGCTATGGAATAAGCTCCCCTCTTCGATATTCCCAGAGCGCTATGACTTGTCCTTCTTCAAACGAGGCTCGAGGAGGGTCCTTAAAGTTAGGTCGTAGGTAGCGACCCCTCAATGTCCCCTGACATTGCAGAGGTTCATGAGCGACGGTAACCACTTACGATCAGGTGGCCCATTGGCTCGTCTGCCTTCATGGCAATAAAAAAAAAAGAAGAATAAATATTTATCCTAAAAAATCAAAACATTTTGAAATAGTTTACGAGCAATGACACAGGGCTACTTTAACATTTAGAACATCAGTATGAACAGTAAAATAAAACTTACGAGCTTTACTGTTCGATATCTCAATACATTTCGCATGACGGTCTCACACATGTATGGCATATATGCATGGGTGTGTGTGTGTGTGTGAGTGTGTGTGACACGTCAGCTCATCATAACCCTGTTTTATGTGAATCACCATATTTTATGATTTGGCGTCGGAGTTATGGAGTGGGTGCTCTATTGTTGAGATGAAATCGAGGAATTATACGTCTGCTTACTCGAGCAAAACGACTTACAGGTACGCATATGTCATGTATGTATGACGTAATGTTATCAAAATTAAATAATAAACTTATTTTTTGCTTTTAATTATATTTTGAGATATTCTTCAGAATCCAATGTGGTTTTTATCCATAAATCATGTTTCAAAATTAATAAGTCGGAAAAAGGAAGAAAAACGATCAAAATATTTTGTCATAGATTATTTAATATTAAGATTTCTTAAAAAATATAAATATATTATGAGAAATATTAATAGAGCTACACAAAAACTACTAATAAATATTAAATAATACTACCAGTGTTCCACTGTGGCCCATAATATTATTAAGCGCACTATTATGATTCCAAATATTATTTACTGAATCGTACTGAACTATATAACCTGTTAGTTCTCCTAAAAACTTTTTATTTAATAACACACTCAAAGTAATAAAAGTTAGCCGATTGAATTTGCTGCATGATTCTATTACCGATGCTGCATATTGCTTTTAATTTCCCGCACGCACACACACACACACACACACACACACATCACATGTATGTAGCGTGTCGTGTGTGTGTGTAGAACGCTCTCTTGTTTAATTCTGAAATTGATTCGCAGCGATTCGTTCGTATCCGATGTGATAACTACTGACACGTACTCTGAGTATTAGGTTTTTTGTGGGAATTTTTGTATTAGAAACAAATGTTGCTACGATAATATGGTAAATGTTGAACAGAAAAAACTCTATCTTTCTAAGAAAAATACAAACAAAATAATAAGTTCAATAAATAAATTAGTAAATCACTGAACTTGTTCACTTTGACACAACCGATTTTGATAATATTTCCTATAAATCGAAAAAATGGTCAAATTTAACTGACCAGCATCCATCCGAAATCAATACCAAGATTCATACAAAGTGACATCCTTTGCAAGGAAACATAACTTAATACATATAAATGTACTGACATGATCAAAACTGCTATTATTTCACAGTTATGAATCCATTAAATTATATTGTTAATCTCAGTCCATCTCTGTGAATAGAGCAGTCGGTGTCAGCGTGTAAGCGACAGCCAATATCGCAGGGAACTATGAAGCGAGCACGGACGTCGCGCCCAGCAGGTTTGCACCCGACCACTATACACCTATAGTGTACGGAAAGTAATACGAAATTTAATGTGTTGGCATTTTCAGGTCAAATTATAATTTTTTATTTCCCAATATTTTAATTTAGTATGGATTATTGTGCCGTGGTGGCCGAGTGGTCGAATCGCTTCCTTCCGAACGGGAAATCGCAGGTTCAAAACCGGCCGGCTTGTACCTCTAAATCTAAATGTAAAAAAGATTTATGTGGAATTTTTCACAACACCCCTGGCTAAAAACGGTGAAGGAAAACATCGTGAGGAAACCTGCATGTCGGAAAAGGATTCTAAAAATCCTTTGAAGATATGTGAAGTCCCCAATCCGCACTGGGCAAGCCTGGTGGACTATGCCTAATCCCTCTTCTGAGGAGATCTGAGCCCCACAGTGGGCAGTAATGGGTTGGTACAGTATTGTGCCGGTAAACACTAATGTCATTTTTGGTGTCAGTGGACTATGGCCAAAGGGAGATCTCCTTGCGGGCGAGGTGGTGCATGCGCCCGGACAGACCGAAGCTCGCTGTAGTAGATTTCAGATGTTGTAAATATAATTCATATGCACCGAATGTTGCAAATGTCGATAGAGCGATTCAGGATCTCGCGCGTATTGGTCGCCACACTCACGTAATTTAAGTATTGTAAATAGGTTTATTGATCTAGAATATTAAATAATAAATAGAGTTATTTTTATGTTGAATGACCATGCCGAATTTGAAAATCTTTTCAAGATGAAATAACAACTACAAAGGAGGAAGTACTAATGCACGTAATTTGGCTTTCGAATTAACACATTTGTTTCAAATCTTGTACATTAGGTATAATTTGAGCACTATACATAATTGAGAGGAATTTTAAGTAAAGTTTGAAAAGCCGATGCTAAAAAAGGCTGAAAAAATTCAATAATTCAGTATACTACCACCAGAATGTCTTCAAAACACTCCAAGAACAACCAAAGTACACATCCATTAATGTTCAACTAACGAAATTAATTGTTAATTAGTTTTTAAGTTCGAAGTTCTATATAAATAAGTGAAGGCATTCAATTACTGAAGTTCGGAGTGGAACGGGGGTGCGGGGGATGAAAGAAGGGGGGGTGCAAGGAAACTTCTTGTAAGAACTAATTAGTGCTATCCCGCCGCTGATTGGTTCCGTGTTGTTCACTTATCTAATTATTGAATACCAGAATATACCAACCACACTTTAACACGTTCAACGATTTTCTGTTTTTTCCGTTCCTTCGGTACCAGATTTAAACGCCTGGTGATAAAACTATTATTATGGCGGTACTGAGCATGTCAAAACCTGTGTCGCTTTAAAAACTGTAATCCTACACATTTTAGACATACATTCATCTCTTTCGTCCATCAACCCAAATAAAGGTTATGTCTTTGGCAAGACAGAAAGGTCTACAATTTCCTCAACGCACTGTAAACAAGATACGAACCAGGCATTTTTGACTGGTATCGCAGTGAACGTGTTATATCAAAGCCTTAAGTCTGTTCATTGTTCATTAAAATATTGAAAAACAAAGTAATAAATAAATATCCAAAATAAAATACAAATCCGCCATTTTTACATTTCAAATATAAATATAGCATTGATTTGAATATTGAATTACACAAATATACATTTTTTTCTTTGATTTTGGCAAATAATATCAATTCCTTCTTGAGGATTTTTATAAAATCTTTCCCCAATCAGTTTGAATCCGTAATAACTAGGAATGCATAATGATTATCAAACTGCATACAGGAATCACGGTACAATAGTCACAGAATCGATACTATTTTATATTTCATATCGTCGTGCTGCTGTTTAATCGGATTAGTATCTGTTTCAGTTGTTTGTGTCGTCTGTGTGTACCTATGTTGTAGTCCAACTTCAAAACTGATAGTTTCACAAAATAATATTTAAGTAATTTCTATGTAGAAGATAGCTTTTAAACTAGACTAAAGGTATAAGTGAAAAATAAAAAGACATAACGGGCAATAATGACTTAATATCAAAAAAAAATAGTACTTACTTAAAATAATACTAGTTAAGGGCAAACCGTTGGGGGCGGCGCGACGGGAAAGAGTGCCGAGTCCCTTCAAACCCCGTGCTGGGTTCTGACCTCAGCCAGGATTCGGACGCAGAGTGTGAGCGGTTGGAGGTTTTAGTGCGGTTCAATCCCCACATACCCCGTTTGGATCCGATGATTTCCTCCAACTGAAAAAAAATAAATAAAAAAAAGCAAACCGTTATGGCTCAACTGTTGCTGTCTAAAACACAATCACGTTGAAGTTTATTTTCTTTTTTTTTGAAAACTACAAAAAAATCTTACCTTAAATCCGATGTTTATAATCACCAGCCTCAATTTTAATAGTACATAAACATTTTAGTGAAACAGTAGATCTCGTTTTTGTTAAGTTTCCTAAATATACAAAATGTACGCCATGACTACAACACGCGCACCGGATTATAGACGATATTAAATCCCTTTGTATGGCGAGAACTCGTTTTGTTGAGTCGAAGCGCAATGCAGCTGCTCAATAAATCATAGAGAATGTTTGCAAAAATATAAATTGTATCAAACTGCATGGTATATTAAAAAGTATATTAAAAACAATTCTGCTTCAATTAGTTTTAATTTTTGATTGAGAACTTTAAGTTTCATTTTATTTTATGACCGTAAATTGCATGGGCGCATTGGGGTCGCAAAAAAATCCCAATTTAAAATTCAACATCTGTTTTAGTCTCAACCCGCGAACCTCAAAATAGAATAATCAATGAACGAGAGCGCTCACCTCACAATGGAACAGCTGCAGCAAATGGACTCCAACCATAGACTATACATACAGCTCACTCATCATTCTATTACGATAATTAATGCTCATTATTACCAGATATAAGTAATTAAGAATACTAACGGCTGTCTTATGATATTAAGATTAAGATTAAGATTAAAAATATTTATTCAGCCAAAAATTTACAGTGTAATATACAATTAACCATTAGATCTCCACACTAGGTCAAGCCTGTCTCGTGGAGATCTTACTAATACATTTATCAGACGAATTAACCATTTGTATCGATACCAATTTACAATATTGAAAAACAGAAAATAACTTCATAGTGGCTAGTGAGACAAACATAGGCAATTATTGATTTTAATAGTAAAGTGGTGAGTAGTCCGCGTATGATGAGTGTATGTAGTGTTTGTAGGTGTTGTGAGTGTGTGTGTGTGAGTGTGAGTGTGTACCTACATGTCTATGAGTGTTCTGAAGAAGAGCGTTCAGTAGAAGAGTGCGCGCAAGATGAAAAGTCACAAACCAGTACGAATAAACATTTCAGTCTCTTGATAAGAAAGACCCAGTAAAAACTTTTTTACAAGTTTTTTAGCTTGATTGCAACTGCAATGCTGTATTTTACATGTTCTTACTATTTTATTATATTATATTATATTTATTATATTGACTAAAAATAGGTTAAAGAAAATTTCCATATTGGAGAATGATATTTTAAATACCTTAGGTACGTATTAGTGTTCCTGAGGATACTTGAGCCCGGCAGTGGACTGGAATTAGTTGTCAAAGTACAGTACAAACGAGGCTTGAGGAGGGTCCTTAATGTTAGGTCGTAGGTAGCGACCCCTCAGTGTCCCCTGACATTGAGGTTCATGAGCGACGGTAACCACTAACGATCAGGTGGTCCGTTAGCATGGCAATAAAAAAAATAAATAAATAGAAAATGTGTCAGAAAGTAACTATAGGGAGTTTTAGTAAAAATTTATCAGAAACGATTTAACGTCGACTCACATTTTTTTTAAATTATGAATCATGAAAAGTGGTGTAATTTCCACTTGGTGGGTAAACGGACGTTTTATGATTAGAGACAAGACCGAATACTCATAGCGTTTGAACCTTGAATAAAATATAAAGTAGGAACTGCCCTCGCGATATAGAACGGAAGATTATTTCAAAGCCGCTGTGTTACTTTTATTGTTCGCACAGTAATATATTGTGTAGATATAAATACGAGTACCTACCTATTGATGTTGTGTGGAATTTCTCACATAAAATTATTTTTCAAACTCACGTTGCCTTCTTACCACCATAATTAGGTACATACCACCAGCAGTTAAAATAATGAAACACAGTTCACTGCTACATTTATGATTCGAAATCTAATAAATAAAATTCTCGTGTCACAGTTTTCGTTGCCATACTCCTCCGAAACGGCTTGACCGATTTTGATGAAAATGTTTGTACTTATCCGGTATCTATGAGAATCGGCCAACATTTATTTTTCATCCCCCTAAATGTTGGGGGTAGTCAAACCCTAAATTTTTTTTTTTTACGAAGTTGCGCGGGCAGCTAGTAACCTACAAAATTCATAAAAATACCGTTTCATTTCATCATCAGATCATTTCATATGAAGTTAATACCTCTTTTGTTCATTGAAATTATCGAATAGCAGAAGAAAAGAAATAAAAATATAAACGACGTGTAATAAGAGATGGTGTCGTGGATTCCATCGACGGCAGAGGCTGTTAGGACGATTATACGAAAACGAGGACCACGGACCGGACGACCTCAAGTTGTAATAAAAACCTTTGCCAACGACATACATTCACATATACTGGAATAGACTATATTTAAATTCAATTACAATTATGTTTAATTCAATGAAAAAACTCTTAATTTAAGTTGGAAAGTTACGTAAAGGCTTCGTTCTGGTATTCCAGATGCTCATTAGCGATAGAAATCACATACTATCAAGTGGATCGTAAGCACGTTTATCTGTTTCGAAAAAAAATCAGTCAGTAAAAACAATTAACTTTAAATTAATTGAAGTTTTTTCCATAAAAACTTATTTAAAGTTATTAGTGGTTGCAAACTTTTTCAATTTAAACTTGCTTATTTAGTTTTAATTGGTTTCCATTCGTTAAGACTTTTAGTAGTAAGAAGTTGATGTATTTAAGTTTAAAAATATTAACATTACATTAATTTAAGTAACAATTAAGTTAGGTGAATACTTACTTTATTCTGTAGTTCTGAAATGTGTATTTCTTAACTAACAATTCCAATTTTTAAACAAATAAATATCTCGTAGCCCCATCTCAGAGATTGTCAAGTTGATTGCGGAAAACCTGCCTATATTCAGAGCAAAGTTCAACTTCACATGGATTGCTACATATATTTTATTGCCAAAAAGGTAGACGAGCCAACGGGTCACATGATCGTAAGTGGTAATTGTCGGGACCCTTGCAATGTCAGGAATCATTGCACCGCAACCTTTAAGGATATTACTGTACTGTAATAACCCATGATTGCCCACTACTGGGCTCAAGTCACCTCAGTAGGGACCAGACATAACCTTTCATGCGTCCACAATGTGGATTGGGGATTTCGCATAAGAATTTAAAAAATCCTACCACTATGCATATTTCCTAGTGATGTTTTCTTTCACCGTTTTGACGTGACAACGTCTTATAAATTGGTTTGCCAGGTGACACTTCAAGAAACTGCGTTACGCTCCGCTCACGTTATGCGCTCATAATAAGAGCGAGTGAGAGGCACGCGTGCCTTTCACTTTTTATGTCTGTCTCTCTTAGGCGGGCTAACCATGCCCGAGTCGTTGTCACGTAAAACTTTCGCCCGTATACCGACTTTACAGGCAACCAATTTTTTAGCTAAATTAATATTTTAAGATACAAGGCAGTTTTGAATCCGTTACAATAAAACAAGTAAAGCTTGTTTGTAAATAGAAAGTTTTCTGTAATCAGTGTCATGTGGGACGGAATTCCATACCGCCACATACGGTACCTTTACGACGTCCAATCACATTGGACACGCCAACTATTCAGATCCCGACGACACTAAAATGCGACCTGAACTATATACCTATACTACTATACCTCGTTCGTGTGGACCACAAGTACGGCTTTATTGAATTTTGTGCTTAAGGTTCTGTACTTAAGGCTCAAAATGGGAGTTGATATTATACCGTTTATCAGGTTTATGCAGTGACATTGCATTTTGAATTTTATGTGATGAGCGTTGAGTATGATATTGAATATAGCAAAATGTATCATTTTATAAAATAGTCGCCGAGTTCATACGGCCATTACTTGCTACAATATACTTGACCACAGATTAATCAGAGTATGTTAATGTTTTAATACATATGTAATGTTAGTCAAATGAATTACGATAAGGAAATTACGGAGACGTAGAATAATCTCCGAAGACTAAAACCAGCAGGGGAAGCAGATTAACCGTTAATGAAGCCGTTACCTTAAAGTTTGATATTCAACTTAGTAATAATATACCGAAATACTTCTGATTCTCAATAAATTGCACTATACTAGACTAGCTTTTGCCCGCGACTTCGTTCGCGTGGACTTCAGGTTCGTCCCGTATTATCAAAAATTGTAGCCTATGTGTTATTCTGATGTATAAGCTATATTGTGGTAAAGTTTCATTCAAATCCATTCAGTAGTTTTTACGTGAAAGAGTAACAAACATACATCCATACATCCATACTAACAAACTTTCGCCTTTATAATATATATTATATTAGATTTAAAATAACTTAGTTAATTAAAGTTGTATTTTAATTAACCAAGTTATTTTAAATATTAAATTCAAGTTAAATCTCGTTCTGATTTCTTCGAAGTGTTATCATAAGATCAGATACAAATTTCCAAGAGAAGCAGCTGTTACATTGAATTTAACTCTGAACCGAATTATAGACAATTCGTACTAAATGTATGTAGAGAATGTTATTTTATGATAATTAGTAGTTTATATAATTAGTTTCAATGTTATCTTACATCTCTAAATACCGCGAATAATATCAAACTAATCTAATTTAATTCAGTAAATGATAATTTTCATTGAAGTAATATGCTGCGTGTAGTTTGGTTTCTATTTTAATTCATCATTAGCTATAGTTAGATTATTAAAAAATATATATTCCGCTAGTAGTAGGAATATGTTTAAGAACGGTTTCATTAATATGTGATTATAATCAATCTACTGTTTTCCATTATTTAAAATAAATTCATTAAATATTGTCATACCTATTCCAATTTATTTTAATATCAATGCAATTTCAACGCTCTAAGTACTATTAAAAACTGTTAAAAAATCGCTAAACATCAATCTTTTAAATCTTCTTCTTCTTCTTTTATTTATGGCTCCCGTCCATTGACGATTCGCCAGTGTCAAGTTAGGAAGGAGCGTACACGGTATTGCTTAATTAAGTAGCCAAAATACTGTTCGGTGTGCTTGATCTACAACAGAGTGACAACACAAGACGATCACAGGACAGCACTAGAACAAACATAACACATAAAATTGGTACAAAAATAATAATATTATGTATTGTAGTTGTTAGTATACGGAAGGTTGTTATGGATAGGAACGGAAGAAAGATTAGTTAAAGTTTAATATTATTGAACTCTATAGATTTCATAAGTATCTTTTAAGTCATCTATAGTTCAAAAACACATTTACAAAACATTACAACAAAATATTACTTCAGTATTGTTAATGTAATATTGTAAACATAGTAGTCGTAAGTCAGCAGATACCGCAACAAACATTAGTGACGGGTTGCGGTGTTCACTGACGCGCTGTGGTTCGCGTCGCACCGCACCGCATCGCAACGGACCGCAACGCTCTACCCTCTGTCAATACTAATACTGATTTAAATTTAAACATAGGGTTCAATATAGAGGGATGTTAAATATTAGGTAATTTATTAATTGTTTGAGCTCTGTGATAGTGATGGTAAAAAAGTGAATTTAGAAAAGCTAGCCTTTTAAAGAAACAATTAAATGAAAGCAAGTTGTAGAATATTGAAAAAAATATTTTTTTACTAAAATTGCATTATCATCCTGTAGGCTTGTTTGTTTGTCTTGCAATAAAAAAAAATATGCACCACTTTAAACTATCCATTTTACCCCAGAGTTACCTAGTAAATACTATTTAGCATTAAGTTCGCCCATGTACATATATTTTCTGCACTAAAGAATATTCTACTCACTCATCTATCTTCAAAGTGAATGTAGTAAAATCCCAATAGAATTTATTCTACGTTCTAAAGTTTAATGTTTGTTTAAAGTTATTATTTTACAGAATAAGTATGATTGAACACATCTCGGTCATGCAGTAGGTATTATTGACTGTTTTATAACATTATTCATAGAAATTTATATTACAAACGACAACAAATACAGATTAACGAAATCATTTATCATCAAGACTCTTAATTATAATTACACTAATTTGCGAAGTAGTTTTCGACTGACTTTTTATTAATCAAAAGAAAGGGGCAGATCTTGAATATGACAATATTTTTTTTATGTTAGTCTAGAAACCTAACTAGACTGCGTAGGACGATTCTTTTTTAATTTAAAAGTGATAATTTACAAAACCATCCTCTATTATTTGATGAAAATCCTATTAATATTCTCATGCCGATCTTTTAATTTTTAGTAAAAAAATACTTGTTATTAGTAACAAGCTGCAAAAAAACAATTTACTCCTAAAAAAACCTCCACTCAAACCTCATTTCAAAACTCAAACAAAAGAAGATCGATTCAAAATTAAACAATCGAGCGCCCTACATCTATAACGGCATAATTTCCCTTTCACAAAAACATAGGGGAAAATTATAAAACGCTTTTTGAAAAGATGAAAAGTGGGTAAATTAATGCGTTCGGTCGCAAAGTTGTGCCGACAGCGAGTCCCCCAGGAACCATCCTTCAATAATTTATCAAACCAGAGCTTTATCACGGGTTCCCTTCGATACCACGATTATATTAATTCTCACAATATCTTTATGTTTATCGTTTATGCGGAATGTGTTTGAAGTTGGGATATTTGAAATACATTTGGAAACTTGTTAAAGATTTAGGTGTGTGCGTGTAGGTGTCATATGACTGTGAATGCGTGTTTGTGTGTATGTGTCCGTCAATGCAGTTTCTTACATGCCTGCAGTGCCATTTAATATATTTTTTTCTAAACCTACAGTTTATTAGCTTAAAGAAAAATACTCAGAATTTGACTGCACAGAATAAGAAAATATCAACATGTATCACATACCTATAAGAAAATTATTTTCCAAAAGTCCTTATAATGTCAACAACCTCCACAAAGTTAAAAAGTGTATTTTCTCAGACATCACGTTCGAGTAATCGAGTTTCAAAATGGCGTCGATCAAGTTCCCGCCAATATTGATTAGATTCAAGCTACAAAATAACAATGAAATATTATCGATCGCGCCTTCAGTATTTCAATATCGCACGAAATGGACGAGGATTTATGTTCTCCCATTTATATTTCTATCTTTAGTGTTTCAGTTGTCAATATTTACTTAGATGGAGCACAGCTGTGCATTTTGAAGGGAAACTGTTTACTTTGAACAAATATATCGAGACAGAACAAAACAAAATATTTGAAAGGTATGTAAAATTTAAAAATGATACACTACATTTATAGGCAGACGACCCAATGGAACACTTATTCGTAAGTGGTTGCTGTTGCTCATCGATCTCTGTTAAAAGACACTGAAGGGTCGCTTCCTCCAAAGAAGGTCAAGTCATATTTTTACAAGTTTTAACAGTAGAACATTCAACATCACATTCGTTACAAAGAATAATTCCAAATGAGAAATAATGGCCACTAGGAATGTTAGAGTTTGAACTGTTTGCATGATTTTTCAATTTCGTCCTGAAATCAATTTCAAATACACAAATCTACGGTCTTTTTCTAAACCTAGACAATGAAAAGTAAAATCACGGTTCACATTACCTCTTTCACAAACAAAGCCACGTTTACCTAATTGAGTAAATTATAAACAGAGTATAATGATCAACAACATCGTGCAATGAAGCGGCGGTCAACACCGGGTATCCGGCGGGGCAGCCTCCGAGCACGGATCAATTAGGAGAACATCTCTCTTCATCCGAGCCGAGGAGCGACGAGCGACGAGCGACGCCATTCATTATGTTTGCAGCTCAGCATGTTATTGTTGTCAATCATAACATTGTTATCAGTGAGACGCGATAATTATAGCAGTCTTGTTGAATGTTGGTAATCAATATGATTTGTATTTATTGCTTCTTAGGCAGATGAGCTAACGGCCCACCTGATCATAAGCGGCTGCCGTCGCTCATGGACCTCATTGAATATGTTAAGTTACATAAAATGTCTATTATTTTAATGGACTATAAAACATATAATATAATATGAAAGATGCAAGAGGCCCGCCTTCGCTGGTATGAACATGTCATGAGACGGCAAAACAACCACATGACAAAAGAGGTTTTATCGATGGCCGACGGAAAACGAGGTCGTGGTCGACTCCCAACCACCTGGACGAAACTCCGTAAGAAGAGTTACTATTATAAATACGTATTCACATGCTATATCTGTGCTACATACATAAATGAACATTATGCATCTATATGTAAGACGCAATTTAGAATATTATCCTCATTAAACCTTTGACTTCGTCTCGCGTCTACATCGCCTCCATATATTATAAGTTACACACACACACACACTCACACACACACAAGGCTAACCCGCTAGTAATAATCCGTAGTTACAATGGAGCCAGGAAAAGGAGCTCACACGAAGCTTGAGAATTTGTATTCATATTTAAGAAGAATTCCGCACTACAATCAGTTTATACAATCGGTTGTAAGTCACATGTGTTTAACAAAAGTTCGGTACTACTAGTCTTAGGTATCATCCCTGCTTTATCCCTGGTATTACAGAGGAGTATGAACAATGGTGAACGTAGTGTTGGGCGCCCCCCTGCTAGATGGAACGATGACCTAAGAAAGGTGGCCGGTAACAACTGGATGCGACGAACAGAAGATCGAGCTCAGTGGCGTATTTTGGGAGAGGCCTATGTCCAGCAGTGGACGAGTGTGGGCTGATGATGATGATGATGATGAACAATGGAACTTATCATCAGATGGTATTAAAAATAGGCCGCTAGAAGCAACACAGTAGTGACTAACATTGTAGAGCTAATATCCTACATTAGCTGAATAGCAATTAGAAAGATAGACCCATATGTCTACTTATTAAGCAACAATAAAAATAAAAGAAGATCTATACAACAAATTAATTCCCACTCTTCAAGTTTTACATCGATCCCCTTGTTATTCTCAAGTGTTCTTTGAAGAAAATCACTTACCTATTTTGTAATCCGATTATAGGAAAATACATAGAATGTTATAACTAAATGTTCTGTGAAATTACTTAAGACTGAAATATGTTTATCAGGTTGATGGCAGGAGACGCTCAATATATCGCCAATTTGAAAAAAACTGTATCGTGTTTAGATCATTATAGTTCTAGTATAGAAGAGAATTAATTATTATTTTCTTCTTCTTATATATAAAAATGAATTGCTGTTCGTTACTCTCGCTAAAACTCGAGAACGACTGAACCGATTTGGCTTATTTTAATCTTGAAATATTCGTAGAAGTCCAGGGAAGGTTTAAACGGTGAGAAAATACCCGGGATTTTTTTTGTGACGCAGACGAAGTTGCGCGGGCCAGCTAGTTAATTAGGTAATAGAAGTTAGTTTATTCCTTTTAATTCATGTTTTGTATGTATAGTATTTAAAAAAAACCATTTATTGCCTCCTTAAACTATGTTACAGTTACAATCATAATAAAATATATTGGCACATACGTCTAAAATAGTCTACATAAAGAACCAAAGAATAATTTTGGAAAATATCTACTATTTTAGAAATACATTTTTTTGCACTAATAAATCAATAAGTTAACTGGCTCAAAACATCACATAAATTTTCATCAACTTCTCGAAGGATGACATAAACGTTCAGTATCTCCATGTTATAAGAGCTAGGTCTAGTGGCCCTACGTCTAGATTACCGTTCGTCTGAACTAAACGCTTCTAGTCTGCGATTCAGACCACGTTCTCACTAAAAACCTATTACACGTATACTCAGGGCCCGATAATAAAATGAATGAAATTGAATGAAATTATGAATGAAATTTATTATTGAACAGTACAGAACAGTAGCAACATTAACAATCCAGGAACTTAAAACTACAACTTAGAAAATATATTTAAATTACTTTATTTATATTACTGTAAAATTTATAGAAGATTAACAATTTTCTTATTTGCGCAACTTGAGCAACTGGCCCCAAACTAGGTAAGACCTGTATTTTGGGTACCAGTGTTAAAAAATGATCATATAATTATATTCTTAGTACAACACGTGTGAGATATAATAAGTACTATCGTAAATAAATTTGGTTTTGCGGTGGAGACAAAATTAATTCGTTGTGTTCAGAGTAAGACTAAAATAAAAACATTAATAAATCCATTTCAAAATTAGAGTAACAGAACAACATAAAAATATTAAATAAGTGTATGAGTGTGTGTGTGAGTGTGAGTGTGTGTGTGTGTGTGTGTGTGTGTGTGTGTGTGTGTGTGTGTGTGTGTGTGTGTGTGAGTGTGAGTGTGTGTGTGTGTGTGTGTGTGTGTATATTTGTACTTGAAAAGTTTTCTTTCAGATAAGTTACCAAATATTGAACCCGATAGCTTGATTCAATTACAAAGATAAGAGTGTCTCTGTATCAGAATAATTTAGGTTGAGAAGCCATTTTTTCATGGTATTTTTGCATTCATGTCTACTGAGTTTATGTATTTGTAGGATTTTGTTTATTTTATTATATAATTGCAAAGGTACCGTGCCTTTCTGTAGGAAAGACAATATCGACGCGACGCTTATTAGTAACTACGAAGGGAACACGATGTTTTCTAAGAACAACATGAAGGACGTAAAGCTGTCGAACTGTTAGGACAGAAGCCTCCGAGTACAGTTGCTGGGTAGGATAATAGAAAGGTTTCGAAAATAGAACTTTTAGCACAGCTCTTTGAGCTCTTTCGAGTTTTAAAAATACGGTTTTATTAGCACCACCCCAACAAGTCACACAGTAAGTAAGTATAGACTGACAGAGAGCAAGGTACACCATCATTAGTGTGCCATTGTCAGCTGACTGTTTTAGGATTTTAAAAATATAAATAAGCTTTCTAACTCTATTAGTAAGGTTATCGATATGTTGATGCCAGTTTAAAAATTTGTCGATATCAACTCCGAGGTATCTTATACTCGAAGCCATGGAAAGAGTCGGGCAAACACATGACAATTTTGATTCTTTGCAGGAATGTGCCTTCAAACTAAAATCAAAATTTGGCTGGGTTCTGGAAGAGACAGAGAAAGGGATAACTTTTGTCTTATCAGCATTTAGAGTTAGTAGGTTTCTTGATAACCAGTCCATGACCAGATCAAGACCATTCTGGGCCGAATAAATTGTGTCACTCCAGTTTTTCCCGTGAGCAAGCAGGGCGGTATCATCCGCATACATATAAAGTGAACAGTTCTGTAGAACGAGACGACACAAGTCATTTATGTATATCAAAAAAAGAGTAGGACCAAGTATGCTGCCCTGGGGCACGCCATAGTCGATCACGGCAAGTTCACTCACCACACCTGCAACCTTAACACACTGGGAACGGCCACTGAGATAGCTCTTAAATAGATCATGTGCAAGACCACGAATGCCTACATCAGCGAGCTTCCCCAAGAGTATCGGTATTGACACGGTGTCAAACGCCTTTGATAAATCCAAGAAGACACCCAGACAAGGTCTTCCTAAATTGAGACTAGTGGAGATGACGTCCGTGAGAGTGACCACGGCATCCTCCGCTGAGATCCCAGGACGAAAGCCATATTGATTTTCAGCAATTATACTATAAGTAGTTAGGTATTTTACGAGCTGTTTATTCACAATTTTTTCAAGTATTTTAGACATACTTGGCAAGACAGAAATCGGCCGATAATTACCCACGCAATCCTTGTCGCCACCCTTGTAAATCGGATGCACTACGGCCCTTTTAAAAGCTTCCGGAAATACACCGGTAGAAATCGATAAGTTACAGATATGTACTATGGGAGATATCAAGAAGTGACGACATAGTTTGATGATTCGTGTAGAAACTGAGTCAATACCGACTGCGCAATTATCGCGTAGATTCATTATGATGTCCGCGACCTCCGCACGGTCAGTTTCATGAAGTACCATTGATTTTAGGAAACTTTGCGATTTCGTAAATTTAAAAACAGGATTGGTAATGGGAATGTCAATTTTTGTTGCTAGCCCACGCCCCACACCAACAAAATAGTCATTTATTGAGTTAACATTCAATTTCAGTCCTTGTGGTGAATCTCGGGACTTTTTTGTTTGAATAACATTTTTAATGACATCCCACGTATCCTTCATGTTGTTCCTGGCTTTGGAAAACTGTTCCCTTTCATAGGCATGTTTGAGCTTACGTAAAAGTTTATTACAAAAATTACGATAACGAAGGTATGTAGTTTGAAGTATATGATTGTTAGGCTGTTTTTTAGTTTTTTTATGCATGTTATCTCTATTTCTTATACAGCGAATTAGACCACAAGTAATCCATGGCTTTATAATTCTAAATTTGCGGGGTATCTTTACAAATCTCGTGTTTTTATTTATTATATCTGATAATTTAGAAACTAATAAGTTTGTCGCGCTATTCGCATCGCTCGAAAATAAAATGTCTGAAAGATCTACATTCCTTAGGTCGTCTAGGATAGATGTGTAGTCAATCACCGCACGTGATTGTAAAGGCGTGCTACCAACTACATTCGACTTAACGCTTACCAAAACAGGTAGATGATCAGTTATATGTGTTTCTATGGCAATGGTTGTTGCGATTGTATTTGTTTTGAGAAGGACATGATCTAAACAATTGTTTTTCCGAGTCGGATACAGATGAGCCGGAAGCAAGCCATGAGTGGCGGCAAAAGTCAAATATTGCTGAGAGTGCCGGTCAGTATTGTCCGCTTTAATATCAATATTCAAATCTCCTATAACTATTATTGAAGCAAATTTTTTCAGTGAAGTCAACACCTCATCTAGGCTATTAATGAAATTATTTATAAAACGGTAAGAGGGTGATCTATATAATGCAACAATCGCCACTTCGTCACCAAAGCTGCAAACTAAACAATTAGATTCAAGAAATTTTGGTTCCACTACTTTAACGTCGAGGTTCACTTTAACGTAGATGGCAACACCATCATTCTGATTTTTTATATTGGCGGTTTGAAACGAATGATAGCCTGGCAGAGCAGGCAACACTGCCGTCTTACTCAACCAGCACTCTGAGAAAATTATCACATCACATTCAGCATGTATATCTGTCAACAAAATTAAAAACTCATCAAAATTCTTGGAAATACTGCGGATGTTCATATGCAATACCTTCAAATCCCTATCTAAGGTCTTTATTATAGATATGCACTCGGATACTGAGGCACTTAGTGATTTGGATATATGAAGGGAATCAAGATCAGATGCGATATTATTAAATTGTTCCATAGATAAATAAAATAACTAATATATATTGGTACGAAACTAGGTAATAATCGACAGTGACATGATGGGTTTACACTTAGAAAAACAGAAATCTGTATTTTTTAGATTTACAAAATAATGCAAGGAATACTCACACTTTTCCACTATTTAGTAATTTATAATCTTACTATTTAGATTTTTTGGAAAGAATGAAATGAATTAATGAATTAGAAAGATGATGTGTGGTAGAATTAAAACAATGAGTATAATGTGTATGTGTGAGTGTGTGTTGTAAGTGTGTAATTTAAGCAAGTGCAAAGAAAAGTAAATATATTAATAGTAAATAATAATAATTTGTTACTAGAAAAATTACTTACAAAACTTAATTAGTTTGACAATTTTTCTGATTTAAATTTATCTAAATTACAATTAAAATTACAAATAAATCTTTATAATTACGAATTTAGGAAATACCGTAGAGACCTTATTTAAGGAAGCAAGTTCTGGAGCTCGCAGGAAGCAATCAGGAGTCAGGCCGAATTCTCACGAAGTTTGAGGAGGTCAGGTTCTGAGTTTATACGTAGTGCTGTCTCACCTTCTTTTTTGCGCATCAGTATTTTTCCGTATGAGATCCAGCAGTATGCGTATTGGTAAGCTTTAGCGTGTTCCCGAGCAAGATAAAAGAGTCTTCTTTTCTTAGCGGTTAAGCCTTCAGATAGGTAGATTTGCTTGACAGAACCTGATAGATGTAGGTCGGTTGAGGATAGCTTACGGTCGCGGTTTTTATTATTAAATTGTTTGTAGGCTTGTAGTAAGTTCTCTTTTGCCAACACTGTTGTCAAATCTACGACTACAGTACCAGAACTGTTCTGCTTCTTAGATTTTAATCTAAAGATGTCACGTACAGCTGACTCCTTCAATTCAAACCCGATTGTTTTACTTAGATTTACAATAGTTTCGCAAAGTGTTTTTTTATCTTCATGTTGAGCGAGGGTTAGGTTTCGCACCTCTACAGTGGAAGACTTATTTATCTCCTCCAAGCCATCAAGCTTTTCCTCCAATAGTTGTATGTATGCCGATTTTTCTTTATTTATCTGTTCGAGTTTATCAAATTTTTTGAGCAGCTCATCATACTGCTTAGCGGAGAACTCCAAATTGTTACGCAATTCAGTATTCTGTATCTTTATCTCATTGACCGATGACAAAAGAGCATTATATTTTCTGTCTTGATTCTGTAGTATATCCTCATTCATTTTTTGCTGTTGTTCAACAAAATCAGCGAACATTATCTTAATATCATCCATAAAATTGTTAATGTCATCTCCTTGGTGGAATTTACGTTTGAATCTTCGAGAGATATCGGCAGTTTTTTTATTTGTAGACGACGATGTATCGGAACCGGAGTCTTGCAACTTATTAGACTTTTTCGTTGGCGATCTGTCCACAGGCATTCTTGAATTTTTCTGAGAGTTAAATCACAACGATTCTCCTCACGAGAAACTCGAAAACATACAAAAACCGTTCCGTCTTGGTGGATTTGAACCAGCGACCACACGTTCCGGCTACGTCACGCCGACCACAGATCCAAACGAACCGTAGTAGTTTGCCTAAATGAACCTCGACTTTTAAATATTCGACTCAGTTTCAACTTAAAATAAAGTTCAATTTGCTTTGGCAATTTTGCTTTCAGCGAAAATGCTGGAAACAATCTCAATCTTAATAGTAAAAAGATAAAGTTGATTTTAGTTTGTGTTGTAATAGTGTCTTCATTTGTTATTTAGAATTAGAATCGTTTTCTATCAGTTGCAGACAGGGTGAGGTCCTCGAATGATCGATGACTTGCAATCCTAAACTATAGAAAATTAAATAAAATAGATCGTTTCGAGAATCTTATCAAAAATATACTTGTGAGGAGATTTTCGGTTGTCACTTATTGATAACTAGCTTTTGCCCGCGACTTCGTTCGCGGACTTCAGGTTCGTCCCGTCTAGATTATTATCAAAAATTGTAGCCTATGTGTTATTCTGATGTATAAGCTATATTATGGTAAAGTAGTGTAGTAGTTTTTACGTGAAAGAGTAACAAACATCCATACATCCATACTTACAAACTTTCGCCTTTATAATAGTTTTATGATTCAAATTACATGAATCTTAGATGAGATCCATACGGAAAACAGACGCACATTGAAACGACACATTCAATAACAACATGAAAAAAATCTTAAATACAAAAAGTCGGCTTGTGGCGTTAGATGGAAAATTTTAAATACAGAAATATATGGAATTTTGATAATAACGTACAATCAATTATTGATTACAATAGTAGTAAATTATAGATAAACAAGTACATAATTTAATCAAACGGTTGTAAATTCATAAAAAAATAAAACTAATATCAGTCATTCACTGTAATCTAAATTGCATTGGATTAATAGCAACATATTAGTTGGAGACATAGTGGTTATTGTCGACAGTATAGATATAGTTTCCGTGGTGTAGCGGTTATCACATCTGCCTAACACGCAGAAGGCCCCCGGTTCGATCCCGGGCGGAAACAATACTTTTTGGCTTTACATCAAATTAGTCTAGTGTGATAAAGTAATAGTATAATTATTATTTGCCTATAATATACTTAAGTAGGTATTGAAGCTAGCAACTGTACTACTTTTAATGTTTTTTTTTTTCGACTAAAGTAGTAGAATTCATTTGTACCGATATGTGCTAAAACACGGATGGTTCATTTATTTAGGTACGACAAGCGTCTGCTTAATGTAAACATAGTAGTTATCAGAATAGTACCAAAATATAATATCATTATTAAACAACCAGAACCAGTCCAAGTAAAATAAATTAGTTTTGAAGCAACGAAACCCACAGTTCTAAGATCTTAAGCAGTTATAGTAACAGGTATAGTAACAGGAGGAGGGTCCTTAAAGTTAGGTCGTAGGTAGCGACCCCTCAGTGTCCCCTGACATTGCAGAGGTTCATGAGCGACGGTAACCACTTCCTATCAGGTGGACCATTGGCTCGTCTGCCTATATGGCAATAAAAAAAAGGTCTTTGATTCGCAAGTAATCTCAACAGAGCTGCAGTTAACGTGGATCCCACAACTCGCGTGTCTATAAAAACAGCTGATCATGTGTGAACCATCCACACATACATTACACATGCGGGAACAGGGGATGTTTTACTAAATACTATCTTCAGAGTGAAACTGAGGTGTCTCTTTTATTGCTTTTTAAGTCGATTTTTATTTTTTAAAAGACAACATTGTTAAATTTACACGATGATTTTTGTTTCTGTGTTTTTATTTTATAACAAGTTTTTCCTTTTTCTCAAACTCAAACATACGGTTTAAAGCGTCCTCAAAGGTAGGTCGTGGGTAGTGACTGCACAGTGTCTCGACGGTAACCACTTAGATCTGGTGGTACATGACAGTAAAAAACATTTGTTTTAAAATAATTATATTAGCACAAAATTAACTCTACATAGCTTTTTTTTTATTGCCATGTAGGCAGACGATCCAACGGCCCACCTGATAGTAAGTGGTCAACGTCGCTCATGAACCTCAGCAATGTCAGGGGACACTGAGGGGTCGCTACCTTTTGCAAGTAATTTATTTTACAAAATCTAATGCCATGATACCGACTCCTCTGATCTATATTTTATTATGAATGCTAGCTCCTAACGTCAATGTTCCGTTCGTCTCTGTAATCGTCCCCCCCTCCCCCTGTGATTGACGACCCACCGAGGGGAGTGGGGGTAATAATGGGAATGTAATTCTCGCACAATAACCGTTTGATTCATTCATTTTTTACAGACATTTATTAAAAACGAACAGTGACGAAGCTGAATTAATGTCTGACTCTTAACACGATGGAAGAGAAGCTTATTTATATGAAGAGACAATAATAAATACAACTTATATACGAAGAATGTGCGCTGAACAAATATTCTGGAGTGGCGGTCACGGGTAGGCGCAGCGTGGACAGACCTGCTATAAGTTTGACCGATGATCTGCTCAAGACCGCAAGAAGGTCATTACAGCGAGGTTTTGGGGTGACCT
This sequence comes from Trilocha varians, assembly GCA_030269945.2. Classification (NCBI taxonomy): domain Eukaryota; kingdom Metazoa; phylum Arthropoda; class Insecta; order Lepidoptera; family Bombycidae; genus Trilocha; species Trilocha varians. The sequence goes on along the minus strand of AP028261.1, from coordinate 12,536,431 downwards.
ATGTCCAGCAGTAGAATTTTATACAGTCTGCAATTAATAACTAAGATTAATTAGATTAATTAATGTTTATTATTAATTAACTAGGTGACCCGCGCAACTTCGTCTGCGTCACAGAGGGATACAACATAGTCTATAGCCTTCCTCGATAAATGGACTTTCCAACACTGAAATAATTTTACAAATCGGACCAGTAGTTCCTGAGATTAGCGCGTTCAAACAAACAAACTCTGCAGCTTTATAATATTAGTATAGATTAAGTTTAATTAGATATAAGTGGAAACTGTTTTTGGATAACGCTTTGACTACCTGTGTTATTTTATAATTTGTATATTTCTGTTGGTTTCCCAAATAAATAAATAATACTGACTATCAGGTGGGACTCATATACCTTTATAAAAATAAACTTAAGTGTTAAGAAATTATTGTTTTCTTAGCGAAAATAACTTTGATTTGTGTTCTATACTGCAGTTTTACCTGGAATTAAACCTAGGAGTTTTGAAAATTGGCAATGATCCAGTATTGGATTTGTAACCTAGTGTCGTGGAGCATACTAGTATTGTATAACTTACTCACCCAATTTTACTAATAAAATGGATCTAAAAATCTATCTGAATGATCCTCAACGATTTCTGAAATCTGTTGATTGAGTTATACACAAGTAGAGTCATATTATATTATTCATTTTACACTAGCACTGAAAATTACTATATTTAGACCACTCGCAACTAAATCTATGCCTCTAAGCAAAGTTCACAAATACAGAAAAAATACAATATGTTACATTGCGGTTTTAGTGTTGTAGGAAAATATACGAAAGAAAATTACCACAAGACATGTGATGTACTTAAAATAATTTAAGGGTTGGTCCAATATCCAAGATTGTGGAGACATTCCCTAACGGCGCCTCTGATTGAAGTGACCCCGGAACTAAACGGAACGATTCGACTTCAAGGAAACTTGTCATGATAACCGTAGTACTACGTATGTGACGTAATCAAGGAATGTGTTATCCTTGAATATGTGGGAGAGTTTGTTACATTTACTTAATTATGTCACGTACAAACAAAAAATTGTGGTTTATTTGCAAATTTTGTTGATTAGTATTAAGATTTTCTAATACTAGGTGACCCACGCAACTTCGTCTGCGTCACAGAGGGATACAAAATAGCCTATAGCCTTCCTCGATAAATGGACTTTCCAACCGTTTTCAAATCGAACCAGTAGTTCCTGAGATTAGCGCGTTTAAACAAACAAACTCTGCAGCTTTAGAATTTATGTAAAGTAATAAGTATAAGAATAGATTATGAAAGATTGCGAGGTGAATGTTTATTACTTTTTCACCCAAAAAGTGTTTTACGAATCTAAAGACCATTTATAGTTGTATCGGAATAACACATTGGCTATTTTTAAATCCGCTGGGTGGTATGGCAATCCGGTAGAAAAAGGTTTTTTAATATCTTAAACTAAGGTAATAATCTACAAAAAAATATTCCTACAAAATCTACAGTTAAAATGTTAATCACACAGACCTTTGACGGGGACAAAAAATATCGTTAGATTTATACAAACATTAGCAATTCAAATGATCCCGATAATTCAACGCGAACCAAACCGAATGTTGATGTTACCTTCATTTGTTCACCACCAATATCTGATGAGCCTGACTCTGATTACATTTCATTAAAACAAAATAAATACGTTACAAAATGTAGAATCAACATTAACAAATATTTTTAAAAGCTTTGATTGAACTTGTTTTGCTTTAACTCAAAAGTCGATTACTGATCATGAGAAGTATGGTCACAAGTATTTCGATACCTCCCACGTAAGTTGTTATATCTCCAATATGTTTTTGAAATTTCGTATTTTAAATGTAATATAACTCAAAGAGTATCAAAAAGATGTAACAATTAATGCAGATTTTGGTTCACTTTGAATCTTTGAAACGCTCTACTGTAAATTTGCAGTTTTGGAGATACAACAACTTACGTGGGAGGTATCGATTTATTTTGTCCGCAATTGTAATTATTTGTGTGACTAGTAAATTGACTACTGAACTGATGCTCTCAGGATTAATTTAAGAAAAAAAGGTAAGGTCAAGCCTGAGTCGTTGAAGTGATTGTTACAAACCCTATAGAATGCGATTGACCATTGCAAGAGTTTCAACATAATATAATTTCAAAACAATTGAATATTGACTTGAGAAATGATGATGTGGCGCGCAGGCGATGTAGGGCGAGGACACGCAGCCGGTGCTTGCGCGGGGGGCCGCGCGTCCTCGGTGTCGCGAGGCGCCGACGCAGGTGTAGGGGAGGCGTGGCGACGGCGACGGCGAGTGCGACGGGAGCGACTCGCTGCGGGACGTGCTTCGTCAGCCGAGTGTGACGTTGCCACGCATTCCAAGTGATTAGAGGCGGTCGGGATGGTGTGATCCTTCGTCTCGTTAGAATCATCGTTGATTTGCACTGTGTAAGTGATATCAGTGCAGTCAACATTTGTGGTTTCGGCGACACTGGTCCTCATCGACTCCAGTCTCGTAGTGTTATTGTCAATGAGTTGATCCATTTCCAAGCCCAGATCATGTATTTGCATCATTGATAAATTGAACTCATGTAATTCGGCAGTCAACTTATCAATGTCAGCCTTGTCTTTGTCCCAGTCTCTTTTGTTCTCTTTAATTTGCTGCTCCAAAACTTTTATCTGTTTTTCTAAATAGATTTTATTTTGTTTCAGCTTAGTGTTTATAGCATGATGTTTGTTTTTTTTTATTGAGTGTCTGGTCTTCTTTATAATTTTATTTATTTTTGCCATTGATTTTTTGCTAATATGGCCTTGCTCTTTTGTTTTAGCATATATTTTGTCTGCATCCGTCCTCAATAGACCCAGGTCCATGTTATCTAATTCCTCGTATAAACTCGTCCTCATAACAGGTGGTTCAGTAAGTTGCTGTGCTTGTTCTGCTTGCAGTCTTTGCATGTCGTTGTAGGCATCAGCAAGTTGATGTTCAAGGTGACTTATTTTTTGCAGAGCTTGATCGTACTGACTGCTGAACTCGTCGTAGTGTTCCAATATATGTTGCAACTTGTCTCTCTCCTCTCGGACACCTTCAAGTTGCTCATCAAGTTCAGTCAGGGTACTTTTCAACGTCAAATAGCGGTTGTTGATATTTTCAATTTCGAGCTCACTTTCGTCACGTTCTTCGAGGAGCCTTTCATTCAGCTCTCTGCTGGCTCTGAGGTCCATTGTAGTTTTCAATTTTAGCTCCAGCTCCTGAACGTGCGTCTGACGAGTTGTCACAGGCATGTTGCTTGTTTGAGAGCTGAAACACAAGGAGGAATGAATATCCACAGTACAGAAAACAAGTTCAGAGAGGAAAATTAATTTTGGTTTAATGCACAATAATAATGTTTCGTTTATAGTGTACTTAGTATAATAGAGAGCAAAAGAGATTAATATAAATTATTAATATATTTAAAGAAATAACAAAAATAACACAAATTATTTAATTAAATTAGTCAATTCTAACACAAAAAACTAAACGAATTAAAAGATAAAATTTAATTTGTCAAAATTAATTAATCTTTATATTATGGTCTTGCTATTACTATTTATATTTTATATAAGATTCAGTGTTGAGAGTATAAACAAATAAGTATAGTAAATTTCAACTTATAATAATAACATGTAGCTGCCAATTCAGAAACACTAGATTACTGGGTCCCCACAAGTAGCACCCGTTCACGAGTTAACGTGAGAGTCAGCCATCACCTTCCTCAACCACTATAGAGGGAAGTAGGCGACCCGGCTCCCAACGCTACCACAAGCAAAGACCGTCCAGTGAGCAAACCAATGTCTCCGTCTCAACAACCACACAACAAAAAAAAAAACTTTTTTTTTTTGTTTATACGAACAACAGCGGTCAACGTAATAGTTTAGTTTTACAAAAATATTATGTAATTGTGTGGATATAATAGTAACGTGTAAATTATAGTGTTTCTTACATGTATCTAGATTATTTATTTTAATACACACTAAGATTTAATAAAATGAAGCAATAAGTTAGAAGTAAATAAAATAAGGACTAGATTAAAAGTAGCATACAGATAGGAAAAATGAAATTAAATTTGAGAGAAGTCTGAGTAGAAAGTAGGATTGGGGCTAGATTGAAAGTGTAATACTCAGTGTGTTTTACAAGAATATAACACAATATGGCTATTTAGTGTTCTTTTAACATAATAATGCAATTACGTTTTAACAATTCATAACGATTTTTTTTTCTACAAAAATGAAGGTAGATATTTTTTTTTTCTAAACTGTATTTTCGTTTAAAAGTTATTTGAAACACTTAATATTTACTTAAATACACGAAAAAGCCACTAATAAATAATATTATATCCACTACTTAATAAAATAAACAAAATACTCCCCCGGTTTATGAAGTCTTCAATTAAAAACCGGTGATCTCCAGGCGTACACCGTTGATGTATTTCACATTCACTTTTCTTCATAAAATTACGCTCCAACATCCAAGATAATAATTACTTGCACTTAAAAACTTCTTATTTATTTATTAATATAATTTAATAACACTTGGCAATGGTAAAACTTAATAAAATTGATTTAAATTACGGAGCGATTCTACAACTGTGTTAACCCAACAAGCGCCACCTAGCGGCCTCTCATCGAAGACACTTTTTATTATTAAAATTACAATTTATTACTAGTCTTCTAAGGCGCAACGGGAAAGAGTGCCTTGGGCGTAACGCGTCGCGCCGTCCCTCATAACCCCGTGCTGAGTTCTGGCCTCAGCCGGGGTTCGGACGCTGAGTGTGAGCGGTTGGAGGTTTTAGTGCGGTTCAACTCCCACATACCCCGCCCGCGGGAATCCAGTGATTTCATCCAACTAAAAAAAAAAAAACTAGTCTTCTTAACTACGTTAAAAAGATGTAAGGGATTTTGTGACCGTCTTCTTAAAGGAGAAGGGTATGAGGTTGATTTATGTTTGTAATTTCCACATGAAAGCGATGGTCGTCCTGGGTCCCATTCCATTTATTTCAAGGTCTTGCAAGTAATGGGGTAGCGTGACGGTAAAGAATGCCTTAAGAATACCCCGCATATCCACTGGCCGAATTCTGGCCTCAGCCGAGGTTCGGATGCTGAGTGGGAGCGGCTGGAGATTTTAGTGCGGTTCAACTCCCATATATCCCTTCCGCAGGCGACGGCGATTTCCTCCAACTCTACAAAAATGATGAAGAACACAAGAAAAATCATTGAAAAGTCAAATTATGATCGATGACAAAATTCCATTTCAAAATATTTCATTTTAGAAATCATTTTGACGACATTGTTCTGTTCTTATAAGTGAAAATTTAAAATCTTGATTAAGAGTACCCAAAAAAGATGTTTTTAAGTCATTGTTAAGTGTGCACATTTGTCTGGCTAACGAAAGGCAGAAGATATAATGTTCGGCTTTAAGCCAGAACTGTACGAAATCTTTAAACTGGGTCAGCGGGTCACTGCGGGGGTGAGGGGTGTGAGGCGGGGGTTGCAGGGGGAGGAGACGCGGGGTGTCACAACCGAACCTATTCGATACGGGTTTTTGATAGAGATCTTGATAAAAATAAATTCAGTGATTGATTGCTCTGAAGAAATTAACTTTTAAAACTTGATATTTTTTTTAAATCTTGATTTCATTGTTGTTACTGTTAGGAATGTCTGTAAGTGTTATTTTTAGGGTAATTTTTATGTAACCTCTTTTTATCAGGCGAACACAAATATGGTTGAATATAACAAGGGACAGCTGCTATAATTTATATTTTTAATCACTCTATATCATGCGATATAAAAGAAAAACATGTTTTGCTGAAGACATATTATTGAAATCGATGAAATAACTTGCACTGTGTTTTCCCAAACAAAGGAAAATTAAATTAAATTTATTGCAGAGTACTGTTATGAGAATATTTTAAGTGATTTAAATTTCACAGAAAATAAGTCATGGTGGCCGAGTGATCGAAGGGCTTCCTCCCGAACGGGAGGTCGCGGGTTCAAATCCGGCCGTCTTGTAGGTACCTCTAAATCTAAAATGTGAAAAAGATTTATGTGCAATTTTACACAACACCACTGGCTAAAAACGGTGAAGGAAAACATCGTGAGGAAACCTGCATGTCGGAAAAGGGTTCTAAAAATCCTTTGAAGATATGCGAAGTCCTCAATCTGCACTGGGCAAGCGTGGTGGACCATGCCTAATCCCTCTCCTGAGGAGACCTGAGCCCAACAGTGGGCAGTAATGGGTTGGTACAGGACAGGAAATTTCACAGAATAAGCCTAGTCAGTTATACCACTAAATGGAAGTTTATAAAAGACATGAAAACAGTAGAGGGACCCCGCAGCCGACATGTTCTCATTCGATTCGATATTGGATAGTGACCGCACCGATGTCGCACACATCTCACTACTCACAGAATACTACTAGCAGAAGTTAAATGAGTTCTTCAGATGCAGGATATCGCAGAAGTAACGTGGTAAATAAACAAAATGCTCCTAAAAATATGTACGATAAACTTATTCAAAAAATCAAGACCACTCAATTAATTAAATATCGTGGTAAGAACCCGTCCAAATTGCATGAAAGTATATATGCACGATAGCTCAATAGATGCGGAATGTCGCCTAGAAAAATGTTTTTCAATGCTAAATAAAACCGTTTAATAAGGGTTTAATATGGAATTCGGTTTGCTGTTAATAGGTAATGTCTAAAGTAATTATATTTAAGGAATTTTGATTTTTTTAATTTTGAACATATTTCCACAGTCTTCTGATGTACGTTTCTCAATCACATTTTTATCTAATTTAACTTCTGTTGTAGATATTCTGTGCTTCAGTGTTGTACCTTCCCGATAATCCTGACAACAGAGCTCTGCTGTGGTTTTAGGTCTCTTCTACTTTTTGATGTTCACCACAGTTTTCAATCATCTTCATAATATTTTTTATGTTTGATGAGATTGTTATTTTTTGCATAATTGAAAATAATTGATTTATATTTTTTCCAGAAAAGCACGTCCAAGTATCTGCTTTTCCACAAAGAGGTTTCGAAATAGGTTCATCTAGAAAATAATAATGGCAAATACAACAAATTAAATGGGCCCTTTGACAACCATCATCATATAAATCGATCAACTTTATAACTTTGATAATAACTAAATTTTTATTTAACATACTGTATTCTTCTTCATTTCTCTAGTCTGTAGTGTCTTATAACTCCTTTGATCATAAGTGTATAAAACAAACAATAATGTATTTCAATAAAATGAAAATGTATTTTATAAAAGCAAAACCGTAGTATTTTATAATGGTTCGTTTTTATTCAGCCGTATTCAGTTTGCGGTCACACACACACACACACACACATACACACACACACACATACGAACATAATAACGCTCGCACAAAATAATTGTTTTATACAGAAGTTAGAACGAGCCAGAAGGTCCTTAAAGTTAGGTCGTAGGTAGCGAACCTTCAGCGATAATAACCACTTACGATCAGGCGGCTTGTTGACTTGTCTGCCTGCATGGCTATAAAAAAAATGTTTATTAATTTATTTTATTTTTTATTTATGCTGTTATTGAACGAGAGTGCAGTACTAATATTTATTCTCGTATATTATTTGCTGAGCTTTTCGTTCTTTACTATGTCGTTTACAAAACGATCTTTCTAAGATGTTATTAGAGAAAACGAGGGAAACTTAAAAAAGTAAGTCGATTGCAACGATTGTAAATAATAATGAAATATCAAGTACGTGTGTCATAGCGTATATTCGCAGTTTCGTTCGCGTCGCGTTGTTATAACATTTTCTTCTGTACAGTGATTATGCTCACACACGCTCACGTCGCTCTTTTAAAAACAATATTCACTCTCTCGATATTCACGTTATTCTGGTTTCGTTTATTTTGTATTTATTTCGTTTATGTTGCTTTTCCAGTGTTATGGTTCTCAAATGGATACTTTTTACTTTTAACGAGTACGATCCTCTGTTTATGAGGGTTTTATTTGAAGAAAAAGGATTAATAGTGCAAGATAAAATAAAGAACAAACAACTTTAAGAGGTAACTTTAGACTTAAAACTTCACACAAATTCATCTGCGTGAGAAAAAATCCGTTAAGAGTATTGTTTGTCACCTTAAAAAAAATTGTTACTTCCTAGTGCATCCGTCAAATCCTTTTATAGTTTACTCAGAATAAACAGATGAACAAAGAATAATATTCAAAACTTTGTATGTATTTTTTTTTTGTAATCCTACAAATATATATCATACAAATTCCTTTCCGCATCTCCGTATATTCTCTGGAGAGCTACACATCGGGCTAACATGTCCTTCCACGAAATACAAACTATCGCATATTTATACTCAATCCCATTCGAAACCGTTGCATAAAGTTAATAATAATATCTATATATCAAGCGACTGGTAAGGAATTACAAAAATGTGTTCAGTATGACAGAAATGTTTTAACGGAGAGGTAACGTGAGCCGATTCACCATAAGATGGTCCTACGACCTGGTCAGGGCTCTGGGAAGTTATTGGATGTCCAGAGCAGGACTGGTCGTTGCGGTGACATTTGGGAGAGGCTTGTGTCCAGCAGTAAACTCTACGGGATATGAATCATCATCATTAACACGACAAACTTCTGCAACATCAGTAACATACCATATTACACGATTTTTTTGCAAGACAGACAAACGATTTTACGACCTACCTGATAGTAAGCGGTTATCGTCTCAAGAACCTCTGCAATGTCAGGGCGTTGAGGGACCGTTATCTATCATTTACTTATACATGACTTTTCTCGAACCTCGTTTAAAAAGGGACATATCAAAGCCTGTACCTGTACCTGTACCTGTACCAACCCATTACTGCCCACTGTTGGGCTCAGGTCTCCTCAGAAGAGGGATTAGGCATAGTCCACCACGCTTGCCCAGTGCGGATTGGGGACTTCACATATCTTCAAAGGGTTTTAGAACCCTTTTCCGACATGCAGGTTTCCTCACGATGTTTTCCTTCACCGTTTTTAGCCAGTGGTGTAGTGAAAAATTGCACATAAATCTTTTTTCGCATTTAGATATCAAAGCGCATGATGATAAACTGTTGCTTAATCTTCAAATTGTCTGGATTATATAATGGAAGTATCAGACAAAACTCGAGTTAGTATGATACACGAGAGCGGTTCGTCAACGTCGCTAACGTAGAGCCGGTAAAATGCAATTTTCCAGTGACTTGGGTTCGAACACGCCACACTACTGTGACCAGGCGTTACTTATAAACATAGACAAGAATTTGATTTGAAAGCTTTCAACTCGATATACAGGGTGAATTTGTAACTTTGGACCAGCTGATGTGGGGTGAATGGTCTATTTAAATACAACTTAGAACCACTTTTATTTTTGATATCGGTTATACTTTTTTTCTGACATTGTATTGTGTATGTAAAACTATCGTTGCAGACTTCCATGACTTTAAAAAAGGTTCAATCGTTTGCAAAAATAAAAGTGGTTCTAAGTTGTATTTCGAAGGGTCATTCACACCACTTCATCTTATTAAAAGTTACAGATCCAATCTGTATACATGTCATTAACAACATTAAGACTACGATTATCAGCAGCAGCAGCTGTTAGGCAAACAAGCCTGCTGAATTTAAGTCATAATCTGTCTGAAATACTATTATAATCTTCTCAATCTCGTTTGAAGTACAATGAATAATCTTACCGAGTGGTCTACCTAGTGGTATGTTTGTGTCTGTTAATTTGACTGTATGTATTTTGTGTGTATACGTGTGATAAGCTTCTCAAGTCTGTGCAAGAAAGCCTACTATAAGGTCAATGATTACTTGGACGATTACACAAAGTGGGTTCATCGCCAAGGTCGTTTCATTATAATAATCGCTTTTTTTATATTTTGTCTATTTCATCTTTTGTAGAAAATTGTTAAAATATTTAAAAAAAAGATAATGCTCATAATAATAATACAAAAAAAAAGACATGCCCGCTGAGTTTCTTGCCAGTTCTTCTCAGGACGGTGGCTATAATAATTAATTTTTGTGTTCGAACTGGTGGTAACTTTTAAATTTTGACATCAACAAGAATGAGCATCTCATCAATGTTGAAAATAAAGTATTTCATTTCAAAGTATTTCATTTCAAGAATAAAAGTAACAATAGCTAAATACAACTTGAAATATCATTACACTTTTGAACCATTACAATAATTAAAGCTACATAATCCCTATTAACGATCTAATCCTCACAGCTTCAGTACTAAAATGCAGCAGAGTTCCATAATAAATGAAACAGCATTAATATTCAGTGTTCGTGTGAAAGTTTACATTTAATAACTGGAAATTAATGCATTTATTATCACTCGAGGGAGTGCAACAACGTTATTCATATTTAGAGCGTTACATAATCTGTGGTTTGATATAATCTGTGCTAATTAAATTATTAGCTACGTTTAGTTTAATTTATAGTTGTAGAGAATTGTGGTTTAATAATAAGAGGAACATGTTAATATAGGTCTACTTAGGTCTAGTTGTAATAGATATATTTTAAGGGTGTGCGAATAATTCGAACTCACGAATTATTCGTTCCGAATCGAATACGAATATTCGATTCGAAACTCGATTTGAATAATTCGAAACGAATTTTAATATTCGATTCGATTCGATTCGAACGATATTCGCACACCCCTAATATATTAATAAAAAAATCTAATATAGAAATCATTGTTCACAGACACAGGCTAGGCTTATGATTTGTTTAATACTTTTGTAATTAGAAAAGGTTTAACTTTTGCCTGCATTAGGATTTCTTTTTTTACTTATTTGGTTCACTATTAGTTCCTTATACTACTCTTAAGTCAAAAATATTACAAACATCATGTAGAGTATAAAAACTACTTATAGAACTCCTCATGCATATTGGTTACAATATTAATTTGATTTGACCCGTAATACCTACAATAATTAAAGTAATAGGTATTTCATTTTTTTATTTATTTTTAGGAAATGTTCATAATTATTGTTTTAAAATTAACTTTTCAGTATAACAATCTTTTCAGAAGAATGGCTATCATAGCTTCTTCCATAAAACACAACAACCTGAGCGCAAGTTATTTCAAGGAAATTCTAAAATGTAATCGAACCATGGAATCCGTACAATCTTTGCGGCGAGCTTTTACCAGTGATCTACGATGCCTTATAACAAACACACGAAATTAAGCCTTACTAACTACGTATTAAAGTTGATAATCTATTCGTTACTTTTCATGTAAATCTGAACAGCCATCTAGATTTCTATAAAAGTGTATCACATTGGATAATGTGCCTTATGTTGTGATGATAAAGTTTTAAATCGTGTGTCGTCGTTTTTGGTTTGAATTTAACTTGTGTAGCTATGTACATGTAATAGATTGATCAATGTAACTAAAATGTAGTTTATTTATAAATGTAGTTTGTTTACAGTATCTCGAATCCGAACCTTCAAGAAAATGGGTAAAGGTTACTTGACCCCTGAAATAAAGAAACTTGAGCCCAACAGTCAGCAGTAATGGGCTGCACCAACAAGGTCTCCTCAGAATAGCGATTAGGTATAGTCCACAGGCACCAAAAAATAAAATATATTTTCGAAGGATTTTTTTGGAATATGCTTTTCCAATATGCATGATACTTCACGATGTTTTTTTTCACCGTATGTAGATGCTGTGAATATGTTATGAGCTGTCAGACAATAAATAAACTAAGTTTCCCAATACCACAGTTTATTATTTAACAAACTACAAAAAGGAATTAGGTAATATACAGCTTCCATAAGCCGTATTTATTATAAGAACGGAACACCCACACAGGACACATCCGCTCCACCTATGAACTATGTGACCGGATCGGAACTACGATACATAAATATTATACGCGATATTATAGTTAGTTTAAAACAGACGTTTTAAACTAACTAAATTTTATTACAATTCCCTCACTGTGTCACACGGGTGTCCCTTGACACCTCTCAAGTTTTCTTGTTTGTTCTTATATTCGAGTTTCGCATTCTGTACTTTCTGATTTATCGGACGTCCAAGGTACCAATGCCGTGACGTCCTAGAGGACTGGACCTACCCAGATCTGGGCTAAATACAAATCCACGCTTGGTGTGACCAGAGTGAGAAGTGACCAGATCTTTTATCGGGGACCAAGACTTTTGTCAGGATAACTTCAATTTTGACGCTAATAAATAAAATAGATCTGTAACGCCTCGTAAAGAAACGAACTTTTAACCCAAAACAACGTTTAAAAACTGAACTGAACTATTGAAATTCGCAAGTAAATTGAAAGGAAGATGTCGTAAAGTTGAGTTGAGTCGAGATGTAAGAAGGCGACAGGCGCGGAGTTTCAGAAGTATTCAGAACTAGTTGGTCGCGACTCCGAGGAGTTCAGGGGAACTGGAACACAGCCAATACGACATCGCACAACTAACGTGAATTTTAAATATTAATGTACCTTGACGGTGTCTTGTGTAATGGTGCGTGCGCATTTTTTATTTGCTATAGCTACGTATACGAGCCTAGGACCGACCTGATGGTGAACGGTGATCGTCTCTCATGAGCCTCTGCAATGCCAGTGCATTGAAGAAGAAGAATTTGAAAAGTTTTGAATCCTTCTTCAATACAAGTTTTCTCACGACATTTTTGTTCACCTTTTATAACCCATCTTTTTACAAATTAAGTTTTAGAGCGACAAACCGGCGAGTTAGAACCCGCAAGGAAGGCAAATATTCCAACCACTTAGCTACCACAACTATTAAAACTAGGAATACCAAGAATGTAATTAGTGAACCACTGGTCTAGTGAAGTATTTCGGTGCAGTAAACATCGGCTCAGCGCAACTCTGTGATGTGGTCACTGATAAACTGGAATCCAGAGACACTGCTACTACGGCCCTTAGTAGTGGAGAACAGTAACACAAGTTGGGATATTTTTATTGCCTGATAGATAATCGAGCGCGAAATTATGATAAGTGCTTACGTGGCTCATAGAACCCTGGCCAACATTTGTCAAAAACAAGCATGTTTGGTGGTTTGTAAAAGTAGTAGAATTACCTCACCAAACCTTTTAGTTTGATCATCCTAGTTATTAAGGAATGTAAGTGTATTCTGATATCTGTACTTTAATTAAACAATAAGGTTTGAGTATATTAATTTACATACATAAATTTTTATTGGTTAGTAGTAAGAGCTTATACCTGTATTGTCAAAAAACATTGCCCTACCGCAACTTACCACCTACCGTAGGTATATAACTCTTCTCAAACCTCCTTAAAGTAACTTAAAAATCATCTTAAACTCACACATTTTCTGCCCAGAATGGGCAAGGACTTGGGTGGGGCTGGCCGTGGCTCTAAGCGTGGCGAAGACGCCCATGTCTAGGCCATATTTTAACTGAATTCGTATTAAACATATCAGACTATAAATTAAATCATTCAAAGTTGCGTTACTGTCGTCTAACCTATTCGTTTATTCCGTAAAGTTCGGCTAATATAATTCCCCGTCAAGTCGGAGGGAAGATACCGAAACTTGTCGGAGCAACACTAACTTATTTGCATATTGCTTTACGTCTATTTACTTAATTATTGTTCCAAACTTGGTCCTGTTGACGGTCGATACTCGATACTAGCTGATACCGATACTCGATACTAGCCGATACCGATACTCGATACTAGCTGGTGCCGATAATAGGTATCGAAACTGATACTCGTAGGGACTAGGGAGTATTATGGATTACGGGTTGATCGGTTTCTTGTTGTTTATGACTATTGATATTTATTATTTGTACATTTATTGATGTGATCCGTTTACTTATTTATTGATGTATAATATACACAGTTGAATGTGACATAATTATTTTAGTAAAATCAATTATTGCACCTACGAACAGCGAGTATTAGATAATTTTGAAAATTTAATCTTCCACGCAAGTGACAAACGACTTTTGTGTGTAAGTGAATTAACGTGGCAAATTGAAAACTCATTAAAAGTTACTCATTAATCATGGTTTATAGAATGTATAATTTGCACAGAAGCCTTTACTTCAATTTTCAAGATTTTAATATATGATATTGTGTACAACATACTTGTACAAAATAACATACAACGTTATAATATCATAAACATAACAATTCCTTTGACGACATTCTTTAACAACATTCGTGATGAAATATCGACATTTCCAATAGTCATTGTAAACTCGATCCGTTTCATGTTGGAAAGCAATCTCACAGGAGACGGTTCAAAGAGAGCATTGTTCGGAACAGAAACAATATCCGTAACAACAACAAAAACAGAAGAATACGGAATAATCCAGGGAAGGCGGAAGCCAAACAAACAAACTTTACTGAACGTTTATTTCATAAATATAGAATTATAAAAATCTCTTCGTATAGGAATGTGTTTGATAACTTTTAGATGTATTTCATTAATTGTATTGTTTTTTTTTATTGTCATGCAGTGCTCATGGACCTGTGCAATGTCAGGGAACAGTTCATCTGGTTGTCGGGGTTTCGAGTTTCATTTATTCATTTATTTTATTTTAAGGAAAACCAACAGCTTTTTAAACGGTTTTATTTAGCTCACCCCGTTTGTTTTATTTTTTGTTGTATCTATGGGTTGTGTGTTATTGTGTTAAAGTAGAAGGTACTGTTTTCTTTTGGTATTTAGGCATAATATTAAAAGTAAGTTGGGTAGTAATTGTAGGTAGGTTAGCTTCATCTTCATCATCAAAAAGCAACGTAAAACAATATATATATAACAACAATGTCTATTCCTCTTCATTATATCACATACCGAACATAACATAAATATTGAAACGCATGTATCAATATATATTTATTACTTTTAGTAATGTATTGGTATCCATCGGATGACAGTCGTAAAGTCATAAAATAAACGGAGGAATATTTTATATATCGATTATTTTACTTATATTTATGATTGAATAAGAAAGAGGACTATTTTTTGTTGTCATTTAAGTATATTTACATAACTCTAGTATGGTTTTTAGTGCATGCATACTGTTGACGAGTGAAAGAGAGCCATCTATCGTAAACGGTAAGAACCACAGAATCGATCAAAGAATAGATGAAAAAAAAGATAGATGGCGCTGACGGCGACGTAAAAATAATAATTAATCTGTGGTTGTGTTGTGCTTTTTTTCATAACCTGTGCAACAAATAGACTCATTTCCTTCCTTTTTTCTTGTCGACGACTAGACGCCATCATTCAATTAACAAATTATAAAAGAGACAATAAAAAAATTATATAATTATGCAAAGGATTTTACTGATCAACCCAACAATCATCAACACATACTAACTTAAAACTAATTAAAAACGTTACATAATATGTTAATCCCAGTTTTCAACGTAAACTTATAGTTTATTATTCATGTTGGTAATGACCAAAACGTCATGAACATAAGCTTGAACACAGCGCGCAGTATGAAAACAAGAATGTCATTTCTATCTCATTACGATATGACAACGATTACCCTTCGTCTTATTGATAGCGTGCCCGCACACCTAAAAAAGTATTGACAATACTTGTGACAGAAGCAGTGATGGGATTTAAAAGTCATAACAATTTAAATAGAATGTTAGAAAAAAATAGCAATAATAGCGTTTGAGTAATATGCACCAAAAAACTTTTGGATATTAAAATTGTGTTATTTGTATATACCTCCTGGTGTTTACGTGAACTGAGTTTAGTTTTATGTATTGCTGTAAAAGATATGAAAAAAGTAGGTTTCAGGCAGCATCAAACCTGTAAAAGTATGAGAGAAATTAGAATTATTTCATTGCAAATATTAAAAATTAAAAATATTTGCAATGAATAGTAGACTTAGGATGTTAAGATTAATATTTTTAACATTATACGATTTTGGAACTTGATCCTAAAATATAATTAAGTTTTTCAAGTTTTATTTATCCTAAAACATGCACTAACTATTTTTGAAAATGTGCTTTTAAGTAACACTTTCTTTAACATGCTATTTTTTTTGTATCTTTTCCCATCACTCGGTTGAAAGTATTGACAATACTATTGATAAGTGTGCGGGCACGCATACGTGCGTTATCATAGAGAAGAGAATTATCTTATTCAAAACGATTGTCAACTCAACAGAGAGTACAATATTAATACCTAAATGAGTTTCGGTAATACCATTGCAATACAAACCAATATATCTTTGAAGACTCTTTAATCTTAATATATATAAATCACAATGTTTGTCCTCAATGGACTCCTAAACCACTTAACCGATTATAATAAAATTTGCACACCATGTGCAGTTCGATCTAACTTGAGAGATAGGATACCTTAGATCAAGGTCTGATGATGGAGCTGGAAGGTGGCCACAGGAACTCCGTCAATAAGTAAGATAACCTCATCGTGTTTGGGCTCTAATGAAGCGTCCTGATGAGTACTTTACGTAGAGGATGAATTTCAAGGTCTGATTATGGAGCTGGAAGGTGGCCACAGGAACTCCGTCAATAAGCAAGATAACCTCATCGTGTTTGGGATCTAATGAAGCGTTCTGATGAGTACTTTTAAAAAATTCCCGGAAACATTTTCTTATACGACGCAGACGAAGTTGCGCAGGGCAGCTAGTTCTTTATAAAAGAAAATATAGCAGCTGGATGTTTGACGGAAAAAAATATAAGAGAACAACCTAAAACGAACCGTTAATAATTAAGAAAAAACTGCTTTTTTGAAATTTTCAAAGACTGAATCTTTTTAACATAACCTTTAACCGGCGACGGTAACCTCTTACGATCAGGTGGCCCGACAGCTCGTCTGCCTACAAGGCAAAAAAAAACACATAGAAAACGGTATCGGGTAGTACTTTGCATCATGTGTTTCAAATGTCTGTAATAATAATACACGTATAAAAAAAATAATCTTCAATTTTGTCTTGAAATTATTTCGCATTCTGTTTTGTAAGGAGACCCTTCGCCCTTTTACGTGAACTAAAAAAAATCAGGAACACGCGCCCTGAATGTTAAACAGAAGATAACACCGCTGTTTGGAAACACAACGTAAACTGAACTTTATATAACTTTACTAAAGTATATAAACATGAATAATTAAAAATAAACTTCCGTAAAAGTTCAGTATTACCGAAGAATCAAATTTTGTAGAGATTTTCTGCGTATACTTTGGAAGTACATTTTATAGCTATATATAGTTACGATCGCCGGGACTACAAGGCTAAAGAAGAAGAAATCACAGCGCTCAGCAAGAAGGGGTTAATAATAACCAAATTTTGATAACAGCTATCAATAACAAAACAATACATAATCAATTTTAACTTAATGGACATTATAATATAAATTATAAGGAGGGGGGTTGTATGTAACTACGGTGGATCTAAGTCAAAGATGTCGTGCCTGCTAAATTATAATTAAAAGTCAGATATATTGAAGGTACATACTACATCTATACTTAAGTTTTATTTGTGTAATCTATTTCAGTGTTTTCAACGCGAAAATACCTCAAACAACTTCCATATTAAAACATGTAACATTTGACAGCATAGTGTCAAAACCTCAAAGGGCTGCAATTTTTATTTGATCCTCTAATTTGAATGTAGATTGAGGGTCGCGCGAGTAATTCCCGTTTAAATAGCTATCGGGCAGCCTGATTGGATTCCTGACGAGCCCCAGCCTCGGTCAGAGCGTGCTCTCGTAAAACAAGATCCATTACATGGAAAAATCTAGAAGGACATCACATCACGTCACAGAATAACTAAACAGAAATACGATTTTAGACAACATATGAAATTTTGCACTGACCGGTATGAATATCTTATTGGTATCTTGAGTTGGATAGCCATTTTAAAACAATAATAATTTACCATAATATCAAATATTTTTAAATGAATTCGAGAGTGAATCTCAAACTTTTTATAAATGGTCTGTATGAAATTAAATTAAAAACCAGATAGCCATGACTTTTCCCAGTTTAAACGAGGTTTAAGAAAAGTCCTGTATGGATGTGGCATTACAGAGGTTTATGAGCGACGGTAACTACATAATATAGGTGAAACTGTACCTGACATGTCATAAAAAATTGTTAACTCTGGTGCAATTTTCAGTGGGACTTGTGAAAAAGTTTTTACTCATTTTCATTCTGTATAGTGTATTCTGTGTGTCGGTATTCGACCGTGAAGTACGTCCTGCATCTTAATTACAGCATCTCGGCTGGTTTAGTACCTTCCATCTTCATTGAGTATGCGTCGTGCGAACTAGAGCCCTTGTTATTGACACCTCAAGGACGAAATTCTTATTGTCGATCACTTTAATTATCTAGCAGGATAATTTACGATACTAAGTCATCTTCAATGCCTGTTGAAAATGACAGAAATTAGAGCTTAGATGTCAAAAAATGCGGCTACTTATTGTAATTTAAGATTATCCTCAAGCCCTTTCCATACTTTGAGGGAGGTCAGTCATAATCGGAAAAGACCGAAGGACCTCACTTCATTGAAGAAACAGTAGCATGATCGGCTCCTTTCTTAGATTTGTCTTTTCAAGCGATGTTTTAACCCTTTCAGGACCATAAGATGGCTGAGACTAAATATGCGAATACTACACAATATTTAAGTTATTCTGTAAAGTAAGAGATATCACTAGAAAAACATAGTATAGGGTGTACAAATTTCCTATAAATTTCATATGAAACATTTTAACACAACATACATAAACGTAACGTTTGACATTCATTAAAAAAATGTATTATTCAATATAATAATACTAGATGACCCTCGCAACTTCGTCTGCGTCATAAAGGGGTTCAAACAGTACTCGCAATGCCGTCGAGGTATTATTTTCGCGGCTCGCTGAGTCCCACATATTCATTGCGTTTTATACTCGTAATAACTTCTAAACGAAAAGTCCGATTGGAATAAAACAAAAAGTAATTTAATTCTACATTAATACTCTTGATAACAAAATACTTAATTTGGATAAGGGTTAATATAACGATACTCATTTAACGTTAAATTCAATCTCGGAACGAAATATTAAATTTTAAAAACATAAAAGTGGTTATTGTGACTAAACTATGATAGTTAGATATATGCTGTCGCGGACTTTTTTGTTTGTCTCCAAAAGACCTAAAAACCCGTAGTACATCATTTTGTTCTATTGTCAATAGTTTTTGCAGCGTACGCATAAATAGGTTTTCGATTTTTCACCTTTTGTTACATATTCGATATTTTCATGCGGATCCCTAATTTTTTTGAAAATAAAATATAGCCTATAACCTTCCTCGATAAATGGACTTTCCAACAGTGAAAGAATTTTTGAAATCGGACCAGTAGATCCTGAGATTAGCGCGTTCAAACAAACAAACAAACAAACAAACTCTTCAGCTTTATAATATTAGTATAGATTAAACGATTTTTGTAGAAGGGAAAAATATTTCCCTTGAGCGTGAAAGGGTTAAATACATAGAGAGTAGGCTATTAAGGCTTCGTAGTGTTTTTGATGTATGATGTAACATAGGTTCATGAGCGACGGTTGTCGTTTACTGCGAGGTAAGCAGTCTGCTGATATAGCAATAAAACATGATTTTTCTTTTCTGGATCGTAAATAGCAGTATATATAAATTATAGCCCCTCTCTAACATTACAATTATAATAGTTAAACTTGATGATATGATTATGTTAAAATCATGAATTTTCGATAACAGAACGAGATGAAACATCGATGTTAATATGAAAAACGTATTTATAAAATATCTGTAATTTTATTACTGTTATCAAGTCTACTATATAAGGATAACAGTGTTTGTTTGATGATGTAGATCAGTGATTCCCTGTTGTCGATGGAAGGCCACACGCCCACACGCCCACACGTTGGCCAACGTGTACTGAATATACATTAGAGCCTGCATCAATCAATCTTTATCGTCAACGGACGCCAGTTGTTTCTGCTGACCGTACACATTCACAATATTCATTGTATGTATGAGATATACATCTTTGTCAATATTCACGGTAGTTATTAGGTAGGTCTTATAAAAGACAATTAATGTACTCCCAAAATGTAATTTATTTTGGATAAGAGCTTATTATTAATGAAGGAAAAAGTAACAGCTCATCCAAGAGCCAGCATTGCAGAGCTCTGTAAAGGATAGTAATCACTATAGAATCTATCAATGACAAGAAAGGTATGAAGAAAAAGAAACAATAACTAAACGTGGCTCGTCTGCCTACACGGCAATAAAAAAAAACATGTTAAAGTACTTATTAAAGTACGTTGTAAAAAAAATCCTGTAGGGTAGGTGATAACGGTTCCACATTGTCCTGGCATGGCAGAGGTTCATGAGCGACGGTGACCGCTTATTTTGCTATAAAAAATAACTCGATATCTTTACTTTAAAACAACAAATACAAATAATCCATTACATAAAAATGACCAAGAACGGTCCCCGCACTAGGCTTGACAATAATGAAAAAGTCTTTATTGACGACCTAATACACCCCACAACCACAGATATGAAATAGCCAGAGAGAATAAACAGATATGATATCCTTCTTCAAACGAGGCTTAAGGAAGGTCCATAAAGTTAGGTCAGTTAGATAGGTGACCCTTCAGTATCCCCTGACATTGCAGAGGTCCATGAGCGATAGTAACCACGTCTACCTATTAAAAAAATAAAAATAAAACGTCTATGTTTCCCTAAGACATACACAAAGAAGTCCATTCCTTCACACCTTTAAATCTCAAGTAGATATATACGAGATCGTAAAGGAGTAGGTAAGTATGTGTGTGTGATGTGGAGAGTACCGGAGAGCCGGTAGCCGCGTTTGATACCACTCGATAGAAACGGCAATGGTCTTCTCAAGCACCTCGGATAACTTGCAGCTTACGATACAGTGGAAATGTAATGCAGTAGTTAAACATTATCTATTGCTATAATTAGTTGGGAGATTTGAGCAGAGCATACGACCTACGCCTACTGGTGTATTTTCTCTTTTGTGGTACTGAAGCGAAAACACAAAGGTATGCCTAATAAAAGTTTTTATCACATAGGTAACATTATGTACATTCATTTTGGATTTGTCTGCCACTAGACGTTTGCTAGCAATTTACAATTTTGTTAAAATTGATAAAGTTTTTTAAGTGGAAGGAAATCTACGGTAGATAAACCAAAACTTCCTTTCCTTCGTTGGCTCGTCTGCCTACATGGCAAAAAAAAAAAAAAAAAAAAAAAAAAAAAAAATACTTAGAATCAAAACCTCGGCTGGGACCGAATCCAGCTGAGGCAATCTAGATCCCGGTTGAGACAGTTTAAGGAATAGAATACTAAACAGCTGCTTTTCAAAACATTTTTGATCAAGTATCTTTTTTATTGCCATTAAGGCAAACGGGCCATCTGATCGCAAGTGGTTACCATCACTCATAAACTTTTGCAATGTCAGGGTACACTGCCCCGCTGATTCAAATCCAGCCGGCTTGTACCTCTAAATCTAAATGTGAAAAAGATTTACGTGCAATTTTTTACACTGGCACTGGCTAAAAACGGTGAAAGAAAAGGTCGTGAGGAAACCTGCATGTCGGAAAAGGATTCTAAAAAATCCTTTCAAGATATGTGAAGTCCCCAATCCGCACTGGGCAAGCGAGGTGGACTATGGCTAATCCCTCTTCTGAGGAGACCTGAGCTCAACAGTGGGCAGTAATTGGTTGGTACAGTACAGTACAGTACTGCCCCGCTATCGACAACCTTAAGGAGTTTTAGGTTCGTTTAAGACACAATCTCAAAGTCACAAGGACAAATCTCTTAAAAGTTGTGTTACTGCTACACATATCCTACAGTCGAGTGTCGAGTTACATAAGATGTGATGTGACGGTTACTGAGTTCATATCGAAGCCTCCGTTTATATTCACCGACCGATCTATTGATCTCCACCACTCGCCTTTTAAATCTTATTCTGTGAACTCCGAACTGGGTCGCCGTGTGTGTGATCTGTTTTGTTAAACTATCTAGGTATAACATAAGGTAGACTAAAGTAGTACTAAACTTATTCAGACACTCGCGGTTTTTTATAATACTTTCATGCATTTTCAACGGGTTCTTACCACGATATTTAATTAATTGAGTTGTCTCGATATTTTAACGTTGTTTCAAACGTCATGATCACGAGAAGACTGGATACTGCGGGTCGACTAAAGAGTAAACAAATCTGTCTACCCTCTTTCTCGTTCGCTTTTGGGTGGTTCCACTGGAACTCGAACTCACATCACGACACACCACACTCACCCGTTGAAAATGCATGAAAGTATTAAAGTAGTACTGTAGAATAAAATACTATGCAGAATACTTAGGTGTATATAAATCCACCCAAATTACGTGAATTGACACTTGCACTCGCAGTTTTCTATTTATTTATTTATTTATTTATTTATATTCTATGATACTTTCATGCATTTAAATAGTTAAGTATCGTGGTAAGAACCCGTTCATAACGCATGAAAGTATAATGTACTAATTTAATTTAACGACCGATCTTCAAAGCAACGGTGACCGCTTACGATCAGGTGTCCCGTTAACTGGACTACCTACAAGGCAATAAAGAAATCTTAATATTTGTTTGAAACCACTTGGTATTTGAAATAGTTATATAAAGTGTTCATATAGCGCGAGTTGCGTAAAAAGTGTAGTGTGTTTGTTATGTAGATAATTTTGTACTGAAATATGAATCAAATGTAAGTTCATGGTGACCAAGGAGATAGACATTATGTTGTCCATACAAGATTTTGTAGTTAGCGTACTGTTTCTGCACTGTATCACTAAAACTAACCAAAATTAGATAAAAAAAAAACTTGAGAATAGAACGAAGTTCCTTTCGATTAAAGGTTACTTATAATTCTTTTTCCTAACGTAACGCGCGATAAGGAACGTGTTTTAAATCATTTTGATCACAGCGCCATCTAACGATAATCATCTAAAACAAAAATAAGGAACGTGTTTTACAAGATTTTGATCACTGCGCCATCTAGCGATAATCATCTAAAACAAAAAAGTGTCGTGACAACTTTTCGTAAGAATTTTTTCCGTCTAGCCCCCTTTCGCAACGCGCGATAAGGAACTTCGTTCCAAAATTAAATTCGATTTTAGTACTTTTCTCTTTCCTCAAAAATTCCTCCCGAAATTCACATCCTATTTAACGTTCCTCTCAATAACCGTACAGCGTGAGTTCCTATAAAACAGTTATAAAGTAGTTGTTGAGTGTGACAGTGAGGCGACAGTTGCGGGAGATGGTTATGTGCTCGTTATTCCGTCCGTAGTGCGGGCCGGTCAATACAATTACAGGCTTGGCGGTCAACTGAGAATACGGTGCATGTTGAGGACAGACAATTATAGAAATTGAGGTTTCGGTTCAGGTAAGTAAATAGAAGGGAGTACTTAAACTAAGTAAAATTATAAGATATGAGGTGTTGCACCTACTATAACGTAGTATGGGGTGTCGCGACGGAAAAGTGTGCCGCAGTGCGTAACGCGTCGCGCCACCCCGCATAAACCCGTGCTGGGTTCTGGCCTCAGCCGGAGTTCGGACGCTGAGTGTGAGCGGTTGGACGTTTTAGTGAGGTTCAACTCCCACATACTATGGGGATCGGGCGATTTCCTCCAACTAAACTAACTTCAGGAAGCGACAAAAATTGTGCTATCAACGTTTTATTTGTTACAATTCATTAGTTTAATTTAAATTTAACTAAATTTAATATAGTAAAGATATAACTTATTTTTAGAAGTAATCAACAGACTATGCCGACCGTGCCCGCTTAGTGTCCGTGAAACCTAACGAGTAAACACAGTAACATACAGAAGTGCCATAACACGGTGTAACGATCTCGCGGGCCGATGTTATCACATCATTACTGGACTTTTATTCCGTCTAATTGCTTCTTATTTCGTAATTGGTATCCGGTGATCCCAGCGGGAGGATCTTAACTGTGGTGTGAGTGAAGAGATTCGAGGCTATTCTGTATTTTATTTACTCTATGGGCATCTTTGAGAGAAGGTTTGTTCCGCTCAATTTTGTGGTCATTAAATTATTCAGCATTTTTTTTTAATTTCCATGTGCAAATCACCATTTTACATATTGAAGAGGGATCAAAAATCTTTCAAATAGTAAGTAAGAGAAAGGTAGCGTAGAGAACTACCTCTTGTGAAGAAACCTAAGAAATTATTGGAGGAGAGTCATGATGATGTAATTCCAAAATTAGTAATCATCACAAACGTTTAACATTAAAAACACTATAAAAGAATTTATACATCAACACTTAAAAGTCCACTGCGTAACAACTACAGATACAAAAGTGGTCATACTTTAAAACCGTGTAACAACAACTAAAGACTGACTCGAACAGAACGCGGACAAATAGTCTGAAAGCGTAATGTATCATCTCGAGGATCGTAAACTGTCACTGCCTCCGGGAATAGACCCTTACGTTTGACGTTTTTAAACTCATTACCTCATTTAAATAAGGGCATTTGTTACGGTTAGATTTTGTTGGATTGTAGTTTTACAATTAGATCATGAAAATTTATTTAATTCACAATTTTTTTATTCGGTTATCAGAGGTCCAAGTTGTTAGTATAAATAGTTAAATACCTTTTCGTGTAACTATTGATTTCGATTCAATGAAAAACTCTTAGAATAAAAAAATCTTAGAATATATACAGTCAAGTACAGCAAAACAGCGACTAAAATGGAGACCATTATCTATCAGCTACTATACTGGACTTTTCTTAAACCTCGTTTATTTATTTATTTAATATATATCTTCTGAGGAGACCTGAGTCCAACAGTGGGCAGTAATGGGTTGGCACAGTACAGTACCGTACTGTAAATAACTTCTCATAGGACCCCTCTTAAGAAAAGGGAGATGTACTTGCAGCGAACCAGTATTAACGAATGAGTTGCTCGCCAAGGTCATTTCATTATCATAATCGATTTCTTTTTGTATATTTAATGTAAAATTGTATGTATTATACTGTTAAAATACTTTTTAAAAAATACTCATAATACAAAAAAGACATGCCCGCTGAGTTTCTTGCCAGTTCTTCTCAGGACGGTGGCTACAATTCTTATTTTTTTGTGTCCGAACTGGTGGTAGCTTTTAACTTTTGACGTCAACAAGAATGAGCACGTCATCAATGTTGAAAATAAAGTATTTCATTTCATTTCATTAATTTACCCTATTCTTTGTACATAGTTTAGTATAACTTTAATACAGTATGGTTGTGTGGTTGTGTAGTGTTTGTAATCAGCGCATTGCAGCTGTTAGTCGCAACTTGGCTTGGAGTCGGCTACTGTCGATAAACCGCACACAAACCGACATACGCTTAAACAATGTACAATATATTATATAAGCCTGTTTTTGTGTAGGAAATAACCGCTGAGATATTTTAAATGTTATATTTGAATTATTTACTTTAAAGAAAGAAAAAATACATAATTCTAAGATCGTGTAGCAGAAGATTGCTAGCCAATACAAGTAAAACGCCCAAAAACGACGGGTCATTCTTGTTTAGTACAAGAATTCCTATGACCACCTTCCGAATCCATCATCAGATCAGCGCCAATCACGAGCACCAAATTTCAGCTCAATCGGAAACCGGGAAGTTTATCAAATTTAGCTTGCAAAATTCCACCCGAACATATATAGTTACATCCAGTGCAAATTAATACAAAGCTTGTAAAAAGGCGGTCCCAAATCATTTTATTCTTTATATTATATCACTTAACTTACGGTCTACCTGATACTAAAAGTGATAATCGTCGTTTATGGACATATGCCACAACAAAGTAATGATCACTAAGAAAATAAAAAGCAAAAAATCTATTCAACGTATAGTGAGGAAAACACAACGGACACACATGTTCGAAATAATTTGTTGATATATTTATCTCGTTCTGTTCGTCATTTACGAGCAATAACGAGTGTTCAGCATATTCCTTGTAAGTGAAGTTGGAGCACAGATAAGTATAATACAGAAGTAAATCTTTATACAAATCGAGGTTTGAGGAGGGTCCTTAAAGTTAGGTAGCGACTCCTCAGTGCCCCCTGACATTGCAGAGGTTCATAAGCGACGGTAACCACTTACGATCAGGTTGACCAACTCTCACTTATCACCGACATAAAATATCAAATCATATCATTCAGACTATGACACTTTTCAGCAACGTCTGGATTACATGTCTGGATGTGTATTGCTTGGAATAAATGTTTTTATTATTATTATTATTTATATTTATAAGTATTCTGATAATTTTCTAAACTCACACAACAGTTTCAGAAATTCATATTAAGAAGAGTTTAACACAATCTAGAATACAACCAATTTTCAAAATTCAGTTACTAAAATACCAAATTTTAATAATCATACTATAACCCCAATGCAAGTGTCTAGGTGTTAAGCTCGCTGAATTTCTTTCGCCATTGCTTTTCAGGACAGTAGCTATTTTTTTCCGAAGTGGTATTTTTATGACGTCAGCACACAAAACATGTTTATGATCTTTGAATCATGTCGAACATAAACTATTTAATAACAAAGATCCTTATCACAATTTACAAACATAATTAATACTTCTGTATAGTATAGTGGTTCTGTGGTAAGGGAGCGAAGTTGGGGTGTAATGTGCGAGTGAGACGGGTATACAAGTTGTCGCACCCGCGTTGATTACTTTTGTTTTTAGAGGCTTAGCGACGATTCACTTGCGACAAGCATAAATGTTACTATTACAATATTACTGCTAGAATAAAGCACTATTCATGTTACCAAGCCGGTCTGTTCATACATTACTGTGTCAAAAGGCCTGAACAAGTGTAATATGCACAGGTATATAGAAATGAATGTAAGTTTGACTTTTTTAACTAAATTCTTCAAGAAATTAAAAGCTTATTTATTTATTTATTAAACTTCATGCACATAAATGGTACAGTGGCGGTCTTAATGCCTAAGGCATTCTCTACCAGTCAACCAAAGGTGGTGTAGAGAAAACAATGGTAGGTGCTCAATTTGATTTATTATAAAAAATATATAAATATAATATAATAAATAAAATTTCCATACATAAAAATTTCTATACTACACAGTAAAACCTATGCATGCTTATTCATAGCATAGTACATTCAGGCAATAAATGATTTTTTATTTATTTATTCATGATTTTACTTCCATGCCCCGGCCATGGGTTTGTCACGACATGGTCTAATGGAAATTATAGTTATGCGGAAACTGTGGTAACTTAAATAGTCAAAAATCGATCTCTAGAAAATTTATAACTCACTTCTAATTAAGACCTTTTAAGAATCTTTTCAAAATCATTTCACAAGTGTATCTACGAATGTTCGTAATAAGTCAGTCGGCCTCCGTTACGGCAGCAAAAGTTTTTAATACCTTTTATGGTCGGGACATGATTCGTTTTGATTGAACATATTGCGTGAATGTTCCGACGCACAGATTGGCGGACATTGTCGCGACCACCGATATTACACTGCCATGACTTGCCAGTATTAAACATTAACATTATTTATATATTTATTACCATTTTGGTACCGGGGGTGTCGCGACGGGAAAGTGTGCCGGAGTGCGTAACGCGTCGCGCCACCCCGCATAACCCCGTGCTGGGTTCTGGCCTCAGCCGGAGTTCGGACGCTGAGTGTGAGCGGTTGGAGGTTTTAGTGAGGTTCAACTCCCTCATACCCCACCCGCGGGGCGGGCGGGGATCCGGCAATTTCCTCCAGCTAAAAAAAAAACAGAACCATTTTGGTACACGAATCAATGGGGTACTTGGTCGCTCATGGTCATGTGTAATGACAGTGGACACTGTAGCGTCTTGTCAAGCCTCGTTTGAAGGTGGATAAGTCTTAAAAGACCTCGTGGATAAATAAGTAACTGTTTTATTAGACTGCTATAACTGCACAAATAATGTTTATGTGTAGTAGAATTTACAACCTGTACCACTCTTTTGACAGGTAAATTTTAAACTTGCGTTAGGGTCAACAAGTTTGACTTTCATTTATATTTTTGCTTACATTATTTATAGCTTCATGCATAATTTTATAGATAAGCACACTTAACGCCATAGACATTATCAAGCAATCTACAATTATGTACAAACATGTATAACATACTTCATAAAACAAATAATAATACGGTATACAAATTAATGTTGCTACTTCCTGGTTCACGAAAGAAAGTCAAAAACAAATGCAAATTCGACGTTTTAGATACAGAAATTTATTTTTTTTGTATAAAATCAAAACGGTAAAGCCTTCCAGCATTTATTTGATTGGTGTCAGCATATAAATGAGTTCAGGATAAAAGGGAATATAATTATTGAAACGGACCGACGAACACTCGTCACTGGGATCCACACATCACACACATTTACATATTTATATCAATATTCTATTGAATAATGCATTTTTAACAGGATAGCGGACATTTTGGACATGAACGAGAAATTTTACTGACATTAAAATGTTTTCAATATTTTTTACTGCAGATTAGATCCGCATCTTCACATCGCATTTTTGAAATAAGAAATTGCTATAATTTTTATATACGGAGTATTAAGACCACTCCCGAAAACGAAGGCTGAGTTAGTACTAGTGATACCTGAGATGTTAAGTTTTTTGCAAAAAAAAATCATCTGAAAGGAACCGGTTTCAATAGTACTACCATCAGTATTCGTTTTCGGGAGTGCTCTGTTTACACCATTTATAAACCTGCGGCTACGATGACAGAGTGATAGATCCGCATGCTTCAACCTCTGAATCTTAATTTCAAAAACATTCATGTACAATTTATCAGAAAACCACTATTTAAAATTGTGAAAAGAAACATCATTTTATGCATTGTGCAGAAGATCCCATCCACATCGGGCAAGGGTGGTAAACTATGCCTGATCTCTCTAATGGGGAGACTTGTGCCTAGCAGTGATCTGTAATCTATATTAGTACATACGCAACCTTTATTATCTTATTACTTACTGTTTTAACGTAACTACTTATATATAAAGATGATTATAGCTTATATACTGTACCAACCCATTACCGCCCACTGTTGGGCTCAGGTCTCCTCAGAAGAGGGATTAGGCATAGTCCACCACGCTTGCCCATTGCGGATTGGGACTTCATATATCTTCAAAGGATTTTTAGAACCCTTTTCCGACATGCAGGTTTCCTCACGATGTTTTCCTTCACCGTTTTTGCCAGTGGTGTTATGAAAAATTGCATATAAATCTTTATCATATTTAGATTTAGAGGTACAAGCCGGCCGGATTTGAAATCGCAACCTCCCGTACGGAAGGACGCGCTTCGACCACTCGGCCACCACGATATATAAAAATGATTATAGCTTATATACATCAAACATTAACTCAAACTTCCCTACATTAGTGATCTCTAAACAGTCGTGGCCGAAGCTCAAACAATGATTATAAAGTTAGTTCAATGGAGTCTGTTCAAGTCCTGTTGACGGATCTCAATGACAGTTAGGAGTTCGAGGAGCCACGAGCGCTCGTTCACAATTATTGTTCGACAGTTGGACGCTTTCATACATATAGAATGGATGTTATTAGAGTATGTTTCGAATCTTTAGTGATGTTGTAAAGAGGTAATGTTTGTGATGTTGGGGTTATGTAATCTTTAGGACTAAAACAATTTAAAAAAATATTTTAATGATAGGAACCTTTTTTGTGAGTGTCAAAGGTTTATAGTATAGGCATGTTATACGTTCTTAATTAAAATAAAAACTTGAAAGGTGTCAAGGGACACCCGGACGGAACGAAGTTCAGAAGAGAGAGAGACAGACGTTTTAAACTAACTAATTATTATAACTTAAATAAAATATTTTGATCACAGCGCCATCTAGCGATAACCATCTGAAATAAAAATAAGGACCGTGTTTTAAAATATTTTGATCACAGCGCCATCTAGCGATAATCATCTAAAACAAAAAAGTGTCGTGACAACTTTTCGTAAGATTTTTTTCCGTCTAGCCCCCTTTCGATAACGCGCGATAAGGAACTTCGTTCCAATTAGGTTAAGTTGAAAAAACAATCCTACTTTTCTGGCGTCGGTAAAATAATACATTTTCTTTGACGATGTTGCGAATGTGGGTTTTGCAAATCCTGGTCACTACAATTTATAGGTTCTCTTATATTGTACCTATACTTGATCTTCGAAGGAAGAAGACGACTTGCTGATGCCGATTGCTGAAAGGGAGGCGGGCTCAAAAAAATTTTGAATGCCCATAAAATGAGCGTGAACTCGTTTGAAAGAGCAGAAAAAGGCCTTTATTGCGCCTTTATCAAAATATTCACATAACATTCGCGTCATTTTATGCGAATATTCAAAACATATTATTATGAATGTGAAAGAGAGTATTCGTAACCGTAACCGGATTTCCTACAACTAAAAAAAAAAAAAAAAAAGGCATTAAGCCATATTCTTTGGTAATAATATTTTTACTGTTCGTATATAACCATCAGCTACCATGACCTTCAATATGTACCCTCACTAAGAACTCACCCTGTATATGAAATTATACTGATATTCACTAAACTATTCGAATTTCAGAACACTTGCTGAAAAAAAATACCGTCGCTCTAAGCTACGAAGTCTACGAGAGCGCTACGAAGTGCTACGCGCGTAGCTAATACAGTGCAATATAAAGTAAGAGAAGGAGTTCTGTCATCTGCAGACAGTATTCATTGTCGACACGCAGATTAGTTTCCGTGCGGGTGAGTGGAGGGGGGTTGTGACGTCACCACTGCAGCACCATACATAACTGTACAGAAAGAAATTTTCATACAGATTACTCCAATGAAATTACAAAAAAATCTCCACAAAATTACAAGAAATCGTATTTCAAATCAAAGTAATTCTACACAAAATCCAAGTAATTCCCCGCAAAACAAGGAATTCTACATAAAATCCAGATTTATCTGTAGAAGATCCAAGTTTTTCTACATAAAATTCAAATTATTCTACACAAAATCCAAGCCATTCTACACAACATTCATAATTTTAGGCAAATATGAAAGCGAGTATCTAAAAAATTACATATAAACAATGTTTATTTCTGTTTAGTGAATATTCTGTGGCATCACCGCTAACATTTATTATAATTTTACCACAACATTTAACTTGCGCTGTAACTTCTCTCATTCATGTTATCTCATATTTCACGTGCCATTTCACGAGCTGAAGAGATTTTACAAGCTTTATATTAACTTGCACTGAATGTAACTATGTAAGTTCAGGTGTCATCTTGCAAGCTAAATTTGACAAACTTCTCGGTTTCCGATTGAGTTCACATTTTGCAAGCAGATGTGTGTCGCGAGACAATGCAATATGACAAAATGGCGCTGATCTGATGATAGATTCGGAAAGTTGGAACTCTAGTACTAAACTAGCTAGACATGTCGTGTTTAAGGTCGTCTTACTTGTATTAGCTAGCACTCTACTACTACCACATGATATCCAGGATCTTAATAACTTGTATTTAACATTACATTCACTTGAGATGTGTAAATTAAAGACGTTTAAATATTATATAAATACGAAATATAACGAAATACGTTCATTTTCTACGAAAAAGTAAACGACACAGCCCAATTGTATTACTGGTCACCGTGATTTATATAGTTCTCTAACATCAAGATAGCACCATACATAAACGTTTTTGAGTAAACTTATATCATATTTTACTTACAACTATCAAGCATCTCATAGTATTGAGGTCGTTTTAAAATGATATCCTATAAAATGTCTGCACTCAAACATATTGTCTGAGTCTCGGCGCTGAGTGCAATCTCGTGTTGTCTCGTTGTGTCCAAAATAGAATAGAACACTGCATACATTAAATAATTTGCTATTTAAATTCTATATAAATTGAATAAGTAGATTATGTATAAGAATTAGCTTAATGAGGAAAACTTAAAGGTAATGTCATACTAAAAAACAATATTTCATCAAAATTTACCTACTGAATGCCTTCATTCGCTTATTCGATGTTTTCTGAGCAATATGACTCGGCCTTCTTCAAACGGGGCATGAAAAATCCTCCTTCAGAGTAGGTCGATGGCAGGTCAAGCAGTGTCCTCTGACATTGTAGAGGTCTATAAACAACGGTAACCACTTATAATCAGATAGCCTATCAGCTCGATTGCGTTAATGACAAAAAAAACACTCAAGTAAGTTATGTCATACCACATTTTTTGAGTGCTTGAAAGATAAATGAGCCTACAGTCCCATTGATGGTTAATAAAAAGTAGAAGTAAGTACAAGGTATAGACATTTACGTGTATACATCTTTAAGTGAAGCAACATAAAGTTTAAACTTCAAGACACGTGCTGAAAGTGTTTGTCGTCTTACAAAGTGTGAACAAACTACAGTTTACACTTAGCTGAGTGGCACTCTTTTAAACAAACTGCAACTTTATTACAACTACTTACAGTTTAAAATGATCTAAAATGGTTTAGTATTCATTAGCGGATAAGAAAAACGTTAGAGTTCTTTTTCCGTGAAAAAAAGCAATTCTAAAAAGTAGTGTGTGTTATTTGAGATTTTATAGCCTCAAAGGTAGACGATTTACTTCCCACTTCCAATATATCAGTTATCTATAATATTGATTTTTAATTACTTTTTGAAAATAAAATCAATGTTTTTTAGACATAACACATTAGTGAAACAACGTAACTGCTGCAATTCGCAACCATGAATGTTATGCTCACCTATAATTAGTGTAGTTGCTTAGAATGATATCTTTAGTCTATTTTTTTGTTATGTATTTTTGTTATTGTAACTACATTGTTGGTTTCGGGTATTGGCCCACCTCTCACTCCCACCACTGTAACTCCTGTGTATGTGGGATCCACAGCGGCGACCATCGTAATGACTCTGAGCAGTGAAGCCCAGGAAAACCCGAGTACATTGTTGGTTTGCTTAATAATAAATAAACGACTTCATATTGATAAGCGGTGAGTGTGAGTTGATCAAACACGATTTGTATGAAGGTCGACTTCTGCACTGTAATTATTTTGTGACGTGGCATTCAATTTCATGTCAGTTTCTGATTTATGGCGTCGCTTTTCAGTTAAAAGCAAATGGCTCGTGAACTCATCCGTCCATGTGCGATCATAAAAAAATCATCAATGTGTTTATTGAATGTAATCAATCTAACGATGTAACCTTCCTCGAGTTGTGAATGTTTGTGAATTTTCACTGTATTGTATTTTATTATCATCATTAATATACCTCATCGCCTTTAATTTATGATAAACATAGCGCTACATCTAGATTTTCTCTTAGAACAGTTGTTTAAAAATGTCTTTCAATGTCTTTAATTAAATATAATAAAAAGTGCTTGATTCAATTTGTTGCTAAGAGTAACTAACATTACTAGAGATAGGTAAATATTTATAGTGCATTCGACTATATATATAAGTGCATATGACCAGTAAAAGAAAAAACCTTTTGTACATCGATGCATATTGTGACAGTGATAATTCTATAGAGACAATAAAACGCACTTAATATACTACTACACTCATCTATAATATCACTAAACTAGTACCTACTACATAAATATTGGAAGAATTTAATTTAAAAAATCATCCAGGTTGTCAATACGCGCGACGAGAAAGAGTGCCGATGGCGTAACGCGTCGCGTCGTCCCTCATAACTCTGTGCTGGGTTCTAGCCTCAGCCGGGGTTCGGACGCTGAGTGTGAGCGGATGGGGGTTTTAGTGCGGTTCAACTCCCACATACCCCATCCGGTGATTTCCTCTAACTAAAAAAAACAAAAAAGGCCGTCAATACGGAAACTGTGCCAACTACTAACCAAGATTTGTTTCTTCAATGCAATAATTATTATAACTAATGATTGAACACCAACAACAGTGCAATATAAGTTATTGATCGCACATAGTTCGTGTCGAACAGAGTTGCAAAACACGTGAGTCAGCGGTAAAGTTGGACGTCATCAATCATAGAGCAATCCCGGGACGATGGAAACACATGGATCACACATACACACACGCGACGATTTGTCATGGACATGCCTTGATCAAATATACACAGACTAAACATGCGTTAGAAAATAACTTCTCTAAAAATGAATTGACATATAAAACTTAGAATATGACAATGCATATTTTAGTGTTTTCAAAAAGTAGTGTATCACAGTTTTATAAGGAACACGTTCGTTGTAAATTAAAATGTGCTATCGTATTTGAAATGGCGAATGACGTAAAAAAATAATGATTTTTTTTTTCATTTATTAGGGTTAACAAACAATGACAACAAAGATTAACAAAAAGAAAAATAGCTAACTTAATAATAATGTTGTCACCAGCACTGTTAACCTCGGCTTAACATTATATATTATAGTGACAGAAAGAAAATTAAAGTATGTACTTGTACTGAGTTTATACAATTCAATCATTAACAAGTAAAATGTTACTCTTAAAAATTAAAAAATACAGAAAATGCAACAAAGTAAAGGCATTATGCATTATTTAGAAATTAAATTTAAATATGATTTTAGTGAGTTTGATACCATTTTTACTGTATATCTCTCTATTACTGTAGATCTAAAAGGACATATTATACTAGTAGTAATAGTTCTTAAATATTTTATTGCAAATAACTAAAATTAGTTTTTACAATATACCCATAGGTACATTATATAGTTCAGTTAAATTTTTGTCCATGCTTTGAATCAAAACGTACTAATTTAATAAAATCACCAAAAATAATTTGTTGATAATGGTTCTGATTTCAATACAATATAGTAAACAGACTATTACACCTTTAAAACATTATTATTTATATTGAATTGAACCGCGTCACGCCGTCAGACGGAGCTCCTTGTAATATTAAGTTAGTATCCCCAATCCCGGGGCCTCTCCCTTGAGCAATCAACACAACACGAACGAACAAATTTACTTTCATTATATAAGTCAGGTACAAATTACAATCTGCTCTATGTGGCCTTGTGATGTCACACGAACACACACACATACCTTCTACTGCAAGTCGTATGTACTGCAACATGCATGGTGCAACTGGTGTACTTGAAATAAAGTAGGGAAGAAGGCTATAGGCTGATTTTCATTTAATTATGTTATCACGGTAAGCAAGGGTAACCGTGAACATAATGCCTTTTAATGCCACTTGTCTTTAATATTACAAAGTTGTGATGATACCGGTTGTTTTAATTGGCCATTAAAAGTCATCATCATCAGACCGTAGACGTCCTGAATATAGGTCTCCACTAAACACTGCCTTAGCGATCGGTCCTGCGCTGTCATCCAGCAGGCATTCGATTAGCCCATTGCCACTTTAAAGACGTAATTCTTTCGACCTTTAACCTAAATTGTCATTAAAATTACATCACTGTAATTTATAGCTCTTCAAAAAGTTAAAACGACTCTCAAACAACGAATCATCATTATCGAAAAACAACCACTATACGAATAAGACGAATAAACAAAAAACTTCACACTTTAATACCATCAAATTGTTAGTCGGAAATAAAACGATTCTATCCACATTTGTACGTAGATAGTAGATACTGTTAGAATGTATAGGACGCTAGCTATATTGATTCACGCGGCTTGGCTCGCCGCCATCGCCCGGCGCTCGCTATCGCATCCTCGGATAACACCGCATCTACATAACCACCTTTTTCACCTTGTTTTCTATATTTGAACACCAATATTCTAAGTTACAATATATTTTTGTAGGGTATTCTCGGAATATTTATAATGGAGAGATATACTTTGAGAGAACTTTTATATTGTAACAACAAATTCTGACCCTGTTCATTAGTAGAGAAATAAGATTTTATCTGAATAGGATTAAAAGCGTAAGGACTTCAAATGTCTTCGAAAGTTTTGAAGTGTTCCACTCCATGTAGACTAGCTTACAATGTTTTCCAGAAGTGTGATAAATTAATCTACATAATTAAATTCAATATTAAAAAGTACAAGCCTATCCAACAAACAATTACAATCTTCTTCTTATATATAAAAATGAATTGCTGTTCGCTAAAACTCGAGAACGACTGAACCGATTTGGCTTATTTTAATCTTGAAATATTCGTAGAAGTCCAGGGAAGATTTAAACGGTGAGAAAATTTACTTATGTGACTCAGGCGAAGTTGTGTGGGCCAGCTAGTCTTCTTATATATAAAAATGAATTGCTGTTCGTTAGTCTCGCTAAAACTCGAGAACGACTGAACCGATTTGGCTTATTTTAATCTTGAAATATTCGTAGAAGTCCAGGGAAAGTTTAAACGGTGAGAAAATTACCTTATGTGCCGCAGACGAAGTTGTGTGGGCCAGCTAGTAATAAATAAACTTTCTTTCGTAATCATTGCTCATAACTAGTTATGGTAACTCAGCTCTATCCTTTGGGACATGGTTTGCCATTTTTTGTTCTGTTTATGAAATGGACCGGCTAAACGGTTAAATTCCGCTAAACTCATTTGAATAATAATTAATTTCCAAATCGTAAACAAAAGATATTCAATCGAAAATTCAATTATGAGTACCGATGTGTTTGTAATTGAAAATTAATGAAACACACTATTGTTCGTTTTTGCTTCGGTCCCTGGGCACCTCGCTACGTTCCATTTAATCCTGGGATTTTGGATTTTCTCATTACGTTGAATTAATTAACTGATAGTACTAATGAAAAGAACGTTTGCCCATTCAATTTGTGGAGGCTTCTCTGAAATTAAAAAGTTAGTGAATAGAGAAAAGGTGGACCTTTGAGTATACTCTCAAACAAGTTTAAAAATATACACGACCTTTTCAATTATCATAATTAAAAGGCCCGTTCAAAGTCAACGTACGAAATATAAAAGTTTCAAGTAAAATTAATATCTTTTGACTATTTGCCTACTACGATATTATTTTGAATAAAACTCACTAGATATCCTGTACCAACCCATTACTGCCCACTGTTGGGCTCAGGTCTCCTCAGAAGAGGAATTAGGCATAGTCCAACATGCTTGCCCAGTGCGGAATGGGGACTTCACATATCTTCGAAGGATTTTTAGAACCCTTTTCCGACATGCAGGTTTCCTCACGATGTTTTCCTTCACCGTTTTTAGCCAGTAGTGTTGTGAAAAATTGCAAATAAATCTTGTTCACATTTAGATTTAGAGGTACAAGCCGGCCGGATTAGAATCCGCGACCTCCCGTTCGGAAGGACGCGCTTTGACCACTTGGCCACCACGACTTAACTAGATATCCACAGCTATCAAACTTCCATCCAATGTGTTCCTTGTACGTAATGTGTACAAATTGTTTTTTAACATGAAGTTTTCGAATTGTGAACAATGATATGATCTACAATTTAATTGAAATAAATAAAGAACCACTTAAATAGACTGTTAAATCGTCTCCAAAAGACAGTACTACAAACTTAGTTTTATAAAGAAAAAACGTGAATATCTCACGCAAAAGTTTGACTAAGAATCAGTCAGGATTACAGTCAAGATAAGACCCCTATGAATCGTTCTAAGGGCTGGCAATCATTTAGAACCCTTAACTTAGGTTTCAAATGAGGTTTCCGCTCTGAATGATAGCTTGAAACTTTGTCACATACCTGAATTAGATGAGGCTCATCTAAGGTGCTCATTTATAGCTGCTGATGTACTTTCAAAATTTAGATGAAGGTGAATATTCATATCATCATTACTATGGTTTATTCTGCAATCTGTAAAAGTAGTAAAAGTATAAAATTCAGCATACTTTTGCCTAATAATTTTACCACTACATCCACTACGATCCAAGGTGAAGATAATAATTCAAGTGACTCTTTTTCACAAATTTAAAAAAAAAGACATACTAGATTATGTCAACTGTTTGAAAATTGTATAGGAAAACATCGTAAGGAATCCTACATATTGGAAAAGGATTTAAAGACCCCACGAGGACTTGTGGACTATGCCTGATTCCTCTACTGGCGAGGAGGAGTTCAGCAGCGGGCAGTAATGGGTTGTTTGAGTACAACAATCGTTTTTGATAACATTACTATTACGCTGTGATAAAATTATTTGAATCCAACCACACTCTCATAACATATTGTACTGATATGAGTCATACAA
Source organism: Trilocha varians (assembly GCA_030269945.2). Classification (NCBI taxonomy): domain Eukaryota; kingdom Metazoa; phylum Arthropoda; class Insecta; order Lepidoptera; family Bombycidae; genus Trilocha; species Trilocha varians. Next base: position 12,498,186 of record AP028261.1, on the reverse strand, counting down.
TTTCAACTGTTTTTAATTTAATACAGAATTCGAAGGCGAAAGGTTTAAATATGAATTATTAGTATCCAGTGTACACGATCCGGTCACAGAATACAGGGGACTTCACATATCTTCAAAGGATTTTTAGAACCCTTTTCCGATATGCAGGTTTCCTCACGATGTTTTCCTTCACCGTTTTTAGCCAGTGGTATTGTGAAAAATTGCACATAAATCTTTTTCATATTAAGATTTAGAGGTACAAGCCGGCCGGTTTTGAACCCGCGACCTCCCGCAAGGAAGGCAAGCGCATCAACCATTCGGCCACCACGACGTTATAAGGTAATAGACAGAAATACATTTAAGTTGATTTAGAATTCATCTCCGTATATCACGTACTTTGTATTCATATTAACTTCTGTTTTCAATTACACTGTGGTCCGGTCGTCTATTCGGCGATCGCTCTGCTGAATGATAAATGAAAGATAAAAGCTTCTTATATGGACGCCGGGCTCCGAATCCCGACGATCGATCCGCGCTCACTGCACCACTGAATATAGAGAACCTTATAAGGGGTGGGCCATATAAAGTTGCATTTTCCAAAAGTTCGACTGTCATGTTGGCTGTGTGGCATGTTGCGCCATCCTGTTGAAACCAAATGTCGTCCATGTCATACTCTTCAACTTTTGGAAACAAAAGCCATTGACCGTAACGGCGGCTCCTTGCTCATTTTCCAATGATGCCGTCGGACCAAAACCCACACCAAACCGTAACTCTTTGTGGGTGCATTGGTTTCTCAATGGTGACGTGTGGATTTTTCGACCCCCAGATGCGACAATTTTGCTTATTGACATAGCCTCCGAGGTGAAAATGGGCTTCATCTGAAAAGGCGATTTTTCGGTAAAAATGCTCATCTTCGGCCAAACGATCTTCTGCCCATTGGGCGAACCGAAAACCTCCCATTTCGTTAATGTCAAACTAAATTATGAACACAAATTGAATGACATTTGAGCTGTCATTCTCTAAATAAACAGTAGTTCAAAATGCAAACGTTAGATTGGCCCACTCTATAGTATAGCATAGGTTCGTTTTAAGACTTCAATAATGATTGCTATGCTGCTAAATCTTGTTTAGTTTAAGACACTATGTTTGTTAACAAAGATCATTTGCAAGTAACTGTTGTTTTAATTGACATCATAAAAATACAGGATGTCGATTTCTGTCAATTATGTTAATTCGATTTTCAGACAAACGAAAAAGTTTACGAAAAATGCAGTATTATTAAACATCAAAAATAAAATGATGTTTCCTTCCAACAAAACAACGTAACTCCAATATTTAATGTACTTCACGTTCATGTCGTATAGTTCTGGGACACCCTGTATAACGATCATCGCCATTATCTAAAAACATCCAAATGCACCCAAACTTAAGTACAATTATTATTGCCTAAAAAAATCTACTTAACATTCAATTAATTCTGTAAACAGGAAAATTTCGATTATTATATTATCAGACACGATACAAATATCAACTTTATTCGATACCTTATTAGGAAGAGATCGCGAGCTGAATACAAATGTAGCAGAGCAGTGGACACAGCATCTGGACCACATTATAGATGCAGATCACATCTCGGCCTACTCCGAGTGAATTTAAACGAACAGTTCCTCTTAATAAGAGGTTTGTCAGCTACTTTCCTGATTGGAGTATTCAAGTGGATGAATTAAAGATATTTTATGAAATTAGTTGTATCAATGCGGATCGGGATTTAGTTTGGAAATTAATTCTGTTCTTAATTGATCTATTGTTGATGTTTAAAAGTAAGTAGGTAGCTTAAACAACGGCCTCACAATTGCAAAGGTCTATAAGGAATGTTAAACGCTTACGTTCAGGTAGCCCGTTTTATTTAAAAAAAAACTTGAGATGAGTCAAGGGACACCCGGGTGGAACGAAGTTCCTTTCAATTAATTAGTGAGGGAATTGTAATATTTTTTTTTTTTTTTAAGTTATAATAATTAGTTAGTTCAAAACGTCTTTCTATAAAATAATATAATAATAATAAAATATTCAGATCACAGCGCCATCTAGCATTAATCATATAAAACAAAATAAGAAATTGTTTTAAAAGATTTGAATCGCAGCGATAATCATCTAAAACAAAAAAAGTTTCATGACAACTTTTTCGGAAGAATTTCCGTCTAGCCCCCTTTCGATAACGCGCGATAAGGAACTTCGTTCCAATATCACTAAAAATACCAGTCATATTTTTCTCAAATTTATGTAAGATAGTGTCTAAAATATCTGCTTTCTAACATAAAGGTTCATCGGTCCACCCAAACCAAAGCTATGACATGAAAAGCGTTCGAAAACGTCAATTTGATAACCTCCTTCTCAATAGGGTATGGCTTCTTAAGGTTATTAGCATAGAATATTAACAAAAGTACATTTTCATACAAATCGTGTTGCGAACATACACGATGATTACACAGAGCATTCTGTGGTACTAGGGAAGGGCTTCATTTAAATATATTCAATAGCAAAGGATGCCATATAATTCTTGTTGGTTTCTTTTGTAACATTTTTAAAATATATATACAGGGTGTTGGTGCCCGGTGAAACAATACTTTGAGGGCTTAATCTATATCACATTTCAAATCATATACACATACTTTTGAAACGGAGATAGTTACTTTATTTTCCCGTACAAAGTTGAAAAAATATTATTTTGTATTATTTTTGACAACCCTATCCTGACCTACATTCAGCGTGCTATGTCTATTTTTACAAACACGGGCGCATGTATCCAGTTTAGAATGTGATTTTTGTCCCCTGTATTATTACAATATTCTATGATACAGGAGGTGACTAGCCGGCTTAAGTCTGTAGCTGTTGGTGTACGTCAGTACGGTAGGGTTGATCATGCACTAATTAACACGTAGTTTTGATTAGTTATAACTTATGATATATTATGCCTAGAAAACTCAGACTTGGTGGATGGCTTCTACATCAAGTATACTATTTGCTGTGAAAGTATTGTTTCATCGGATTTTAACACCCTGTATAGGTTAATAATTATATTTTAAAGTATACTTAAACTTTTTTTTTTTTCGAGACAAATAAACGAGCTTACGATCCAACTGATGGTAATCGGTTATCGTCCGTAACGCGTCGCGCCGTCCCTCATAATCCCGTGCTGGGTTCTGGCCTCAGCCGGGTTCGGACGCTGAGTGTGAGCGGTTGGAGGTTTTAGTGCGGTTCAACTCCCGTATATCCCACCTGCCCAGGGGTGGGTATCCGGTGATTTCCTCCAACTGAAAAAAAAGCGGTTATCGTCTCTCATGAACCTCTGCAATGCCAGGGCAATGAGGGATCATTGAACAAACAGAAAATGTAATAAAAATATAATTTTATGTTATAATTACATTGTTTAATCCCCGGTGACCGCTCATTGCCACTTATTTCAGCCCAAAAAAGGCTAAAACAAATATTTTGCTCCCAAACAAACAAGCCACGAAAAATATAAGAGAAAAAAGCTCCAAGCTATTTGAAGGCGAGCTTTCCGCTATTTTTTCTAAAAACAACCGTGAAATATGTATTAAAGAGCTTTGTCTTTGAGTGTCAGTCGCGGGGGGAAGCTGTCAGACGCGGGGGGGGGGGGGGGGGAAGGTGACATGTCTGGTGACCATGTATATAGGAATAGTTTGGATATTATTATAAATAATTTCATTTTGAATCTTTTTATTGAGACCACATATAAAGGGACTATTAGATAAAACTATTGCTTATGATGATAACGATACAAAAGAGATATGCAGCAAGACTGATTAGTTGTAGGGATGTTAAATAAAATCTACTATCATATTACAATTATAATGGTAGGTATATAATGTCACGTTTGCATGTGTATTCAAAAGAAGAAGAACTCTCGAAAGAATTCCCTGAGTATTTAACGAAAATTGATCAAAAATGGCGATCGCTAGAAAATGGCCGTGTACGATTTTTTGTCATTACTCCCTCTAAATGGATATGATGTGAAAAGACTTAAAGCCCAGACTGTCGAGGTATTGTTTTTTAATTTTTTAAACACTCTCGGTTATCTACTACTTGAAGCGCTTGCCTTCCGTGCGGGAGGTCGTGGGTTCAGAACCGGGTTGTACCTTTAAATCTTATGTGAATAGATTTATGTGCAATTTTTCACAACACCACTGGCTAAAAACGGTGAAGGATAAAATCGTGAGAAAATCTGCATATTGGAAAAGGATTCCAATTAAATTCTTCGAAAATATGTGAAGTGCAGTGCAGCAGTGGGCAGTAATGGGTTGTTATAGTACAGAACCCTGGACCAGTCATTATTATTAAGATCAGGGAAGCCTTATAATTGAAGACACACCAAAATCTTGTTATCCTAACATAATACATACAGTATGGTGTCAACATCGCGAATGTCTCCGACGTAAAGGCGAGAAGCCGCGAACAGGAGTTATTGCGGTAATTGAGTATAAACACAATCTTGAGTGTTACCAGACCTATAATAAATACGCTAAGGAAGGCTCGCTTTGTTTACAACATTACAACAATATTGAGACATTGTCCCGTTTTGAAATGGGTCTGAGCTAAATTTATAATGACTTTAACATTTCTATTTTTACCACAAAATAGGATCTATACATATATACCTACTGTATGTACCAACATTTTTACAGATATTTCATTGACAGGTGCACTTATTTAGATTCAACTAATTAGATTTTAATTTCATTTTTGCAAACATGATGAAACCATTTCCACAAAACAAACACTGGATGGACTGGGCTGCTCAATGGGCTACTCATCCTTGCGCAGTAATAATAATAATAAATAATAGTGAGGGTGAGGGATCGGTTCTTCGGCCGCCTGATAAAGGTTTTGAAAAGCCTCTTGTCTGGCGGAAACAGGATCCGAGCCTTCAATGGTTGGGTCATGCCTGTACTGACGTACTCCTTTGGCATTCTAAAGTGGACGCAATCAGAACTGGATGCCCTGGATAGAAAAGTTCGCTGACGGCATACAGGATGCACCATCCACGCTCATCTGTTATGAGGCTGTATATACCGCGGAAGTGTGGGGGTCGTGGCATGTTAAATGCCAAGGATCTGCACAACCGAGAGATATACAACCTTCGGGAATATTTCCTAAAGGTGAATGTGGGTATGTACCGTGATGTAGCAGCGGTCGATAAAGGACTCACTCCGCTATCCTTAGCGAACGGGAATTGGCGAGCGCCGAAGGTGATGAGTGTGGCGGATCGCACGGACGTATGGAAGAGCAAGGAACTACACGGTCGATTCTACCGGGCCCTTACGGGTCCCGATGTAGATCAGTTAGCCTCCGTGGCCTGGCTACGATACAGTAACCTCTTCGGAGAGACTGAAGGTTTTGTCTTAGCAATTATGGACGAAGTTATCATGACGAACAACTACCGTAAATATATTCTAAAGGATGGGACGGTCGACATTTGTCGGGCATGTCACCGTCCGGGAGAGTCTATTAGACATATCGTTTCCGGTTGTTCCCGTCTTGCTAACGGCGAGTACTTGCACAGGCATAACCAAGTAGCTAAAATTATCCACCAACAACTTGCTCTGAAATACGACCTTGTTGAAGCCGCTGTACCTTATTACCAGTATTGGCCTCAGCCGGTTCTCGATAATGGTCATGTAACGCTCTACTGGGACCGATCTATTATCACTGATAGGACTATTGTTGCCAATAAGCCTGACATAGTGATAATAGATCGGGACGCGCATCGGGCAGTGTTGATCGATGTCACCATTCCGCATGACGAGAACCTTGTGAAGGCAGAAAAAGAAAAACAGCTGAAATATTTGGACTTGGCCCACGAGGTGACCGACATGTGGCGTGTTGAATCGACCATCATTGTTCCGATCGTTGTATCTGTGCACGGTCTAATAGCGAAAAGCTTCGACCGTCATCTTGAGAAGCTTTCGCTCCCCAGCTGGGTAAAGGGCCTGATTCAGAAGGCGGTCGTTCTTGACACGGCGCGTATTGTGAGGAGGTTCCTCTCTTTTGAGCCCTGACCACTGATGGCTTGGGTCGTAGACCTCGTCTTCAGTGAGCCTCTGTTTTTTATATTGTATTTTTAAATTTTATTCCTTTGTTAATTTTTTTAAAAATATAATGTAAAAAATAAGTGTAAATAAATGAATACAGGATAAATAATAAAAGCTTTATTCATTCCACATTAAACAAGAAAAATTACATTGAATACCAATTAAAATAATGACGTAGAATTAATAATTAAAAAATAATAATCAAAATTAATCATAACAATAAAATTAGCAATCATCAATAATAATTAGTATTTAATTTGTATAATTGTAATTTAAACTAAAATAAATATATAATATTTCATGCAAAATTATAAATTATTTTTTTAATGTGGACCCCTTAGGGTATAAGCCTCCTCCAAAGAATTCCAATTTTCTCTTTGTTTTGCGGTACACATCCAGTCTCTTCCTGCGGTGGCTACAATCTCATCCTGCCATCTTGCGCACGGACGGCCTCTGTCTCTTGCGCCATGTGGTCCTTTCCATTTGGTAGTCTTTATAGTCCAGCGGTTGTCTTCGCAGCGTGCAACATGTCCTGCCCACTTCCATTTTTGTCTCTTGGCAAATTTTAGAGCATCTTTAACTTTGGTAATTTTTCTAATATTTGTGTTTCTCACTCTATCCTTCAATTTTATTTTTAAACAGCTTCTTTCCATTGCTCTTTGAGTGGTTTTGATTTTTTGTTTTGTCTTATGGTCGTAAATCCATGTTTGGCAACCGTAGGTGAGACAGGGTAAAATGGTCGTGTCTAAGATTATTGTTTTTAATTTCATTGGAAGGTTCGATTTGAGGATTTCTTTTTGAGCCCAGTACTTTTTCCATGTTATGGATACTCTTCTGTTCACTTCCTCTATATTTCGGTTTTTCCCAAATGAGATTTGTTGCCCAAGATATATAGCTGTCTACGTATTCGAGTGGCACATGTTTAACCAATATTGGTGTTAACTCACTGTTTGTCATGACTTTGGTTTTGTCCAAGTTCATTTCAAGACCAACACGACTACTTGACATTTGCAGCTCAGTAATCATTATATTCAGCTCTTCTGGACATTCAGAAAACACAACAATGTCATCCGCAAAGCGAAGATGACTTAAAAAACTGTTGTTTATCTTTATACCTTTTTTTGACCACGGTAAGTCCTTCATTACATGTTCTAAGACTGCTATGAACAGTTTAGGTGAGATAGGGTCGCCTTGCCTTACTCCTCGGTTGATGCTGATTTTTGTGCCTACCCTATCCAGTCTGACTTTACTAGTGCAACGGTCGTACATGTTTTTGATAATGTTAATATATTTTGAGTTTATGTTCTGATCATTCAATGCTTCCCAGATGCTAGTGTGATAAATACAGTCGAATGCTTTTTTATAGTCAATAAAGGCTATGTAGAGTTGTTTTTTGTATTCGACGTACTTTTCAATAGTTTGATTAACGACATGGATGTGGTCTGTAGTACTAAATCCTTGCGCAGTACCTACCTCTTATAGACATAAAAATATCAAAACATATAACAGTCCAGAACAAATGACGTATGAGAAAAGCCTCGTGGTATTTGCAAAAAACACTAAGTATCCAAACTGTTTTTGTCAGTTTTCCTTGCCTCCTTGTACCTAAGAAAAACTACAGGACCTTTCGATCAAATATCTATCCGTTTAACTGTTATTATCAGTCAAGAACCTCTGAATACTTGAAATCAATGCAATTCCCAATCAAATTCCAGTCCAAGTTGTTCGGAGACGTGAGCTCTTCGTTATGATTGGAATCTGAAGCATCCTCCACTAACGCCGGTGCACTCCTCCACCCACAGCTTGATGACTCTCAGACTTATAAGATAGGTAGAATCTTATTTAATTGATGATTGAAATCGTAAAACGAGCTTACGGGGCCTAACTGATGGTAAGCGTTTACCGTCGCTCATGAACCTCTGCAATGTCAGAAAATTAGCGAGTCGTTATCCAACACCTACCCATAGAGGTAGACATAATTTATTTATGGTAAAAAAAAGATACATATTAATGAAGACAATAACAATGTTTCTTTTTCACCATCAACCAGCCAAGACTTATACTCTGTTAAATTTTCTTTAAACGTATAGTCAGACCATAGTGCACTTTGAATAAAAAATAAAAAGAATCCTCCCTTTCATTTTCATTTCATTTATTTAATAAAAAAATGGAGACACAGATTATGAAGTGCTTCGTTATCTTTTTAATCGATTTTCGTTTCTTTTCTTGTGTTGAGAAAATTACTGTTGATTAAGTAAATGATTTACTAAAAACCATAAATTATAAATACTGAAATTGATCAAGATGGATGTTAATAGCAAGCATTGAAAATTTGATTTGTTGTCATACAGTACTACAATAGATTTGTAGTTACTAAGATAAACTTTGTTCATAAAGTATTACATTTATACAGGTATAGTGTAAAGACGTATAGTAAGCAGTATTCTCACTGACTCGATGTAGTATTGATGGCAGGAACCCGCCGAGGGAAGGTCGTAACCACAAATTTGGTGAACACAATCTTATTACCGAACTTACAGCCCTGATATTTTGTTTTAAATTGGAATGTACTGTTTTTTTGGTAGGGACACCGGTCCGGATATTAATCCATTTACAAGTTATTAGAAAGTTTTTGAAGCAATTTAAAATTGTAACTTTTTTATTAGGGTTCTTTCTGTATTCCATAAGTTTTTCACCTAACTGCAAGAACATAAAATTGTTTTAAAAATGCAAGAAACAGATCCATAGATATTTTAATTTATATGTGTAATAAAACACTAAAACCTAAGTAAAGAAAGATCTATAGTAGGAACATATTTTGTGTACATATTCTATCAAAGGCTCGGAACACTTCTCAACGTAGACTTTATGCTAAATTAAACTATGATTTTTAAATAGAAAAATCGATGTGCCGCCGGTGTGCAAGTTGAGGTTATTTACCGCACAATTTATTATAATTCTAAAACTTATCACTCTATCTGTTAATGCTTTAACTGTTATAGCATTCTGGGCCCATAACCTGACAATTTAAACTATGATTGAACAGATATTTACTATTTAATTAGAACATAAAGATTTACATTGCATACGTATTCTCTTGACAAGCAAGGACAGGGAGAATTAGAAAAGTAATACTGACAAGTAACTGTTTATCTATCTATGGCACATATAAAAAAGGCGTTAAATTTTAAATATGTAACACTTTATAAGAAAAAGTAAAGCATCAGTATAGTTTTATCATTGGAGCTAAAAGAAACCGAACTAGAGAATGGTTTAGCGGAAGTAACACGGATATCGTCTAGCCAGTATTGATCGTCGACCGATCTAAAAATATTTAACACAGACACCTAGTTTCAGCCTCTGTATTATTCATGATACGATTAATGCACTCCAATTTAAAGCTCATCAATTTATTCTGAAGGATTTTATTGGCGTGCATTGGGATTGCCTGTGTTCATTGGGGTTTAATAGATTGTGGGATTGTAGCAATATAATGGTACCTAGTTATTTAAATATTTGAGTATGAACGTGTTTTTAAGTCGTGGTGGCCGAGTGGTCGAAGCGCATCCTTCCGAACGGGAGGTCGCGGGTTCAAATCCGGCCGGCTTGTACCTCTAAATCTAAATGTGAAAAGATTTATGTGCAATTTTTCACAACACCACTGGCTAATAACGGTGAAGAAAAACATCGTAAGGAAACCTGCATGTCGGAAAAGAGTTCTAAAAATCCTTTGAAGATATGTGAAGTCCCCAATCCGCACTGGGCAAGCGTGGTGGACTCTGCCTAATCCCTCTTCTGAGGAGACCTGAGCCCAACAGTGGGCAGTAATGGGTTGGTACAGGTGTTTTTAAGTTATGTTTGAAACGTGTTATGATTGATATAATCATTTTATAAAATACAGAGTGATTAAAACTACTCTAAAGTACTCTAAAGTACTAAAACAAAGTAGGTACCTTTTCTTAAAAGCTCGAATATAAAAATAGCGAATTATTGATGCGTCGATATTACTTATAAATTTATACTTACCGTACTTGGTGCCAACTTTCTTTTATTACTTAAGAATATAGATCAAATGTTTAATTGAATTCTATTTCAACTAATTTTTAAAACACACTTGTACATAGACATGTTTCACGTCCTGCACAAGAAAATCTTTCTACATTACGCTTCTTATAAAATCTTACAGAAGCTTGAAGCTACCCAAGAAACAAAAAACGTCGAAACAGCTTCCAAGCCAATAAACTAGTTTCTCGTTCCATTTACCAACATAACCCTCTTTTCCCGTAATAAAAACTGAGGTCAAGGCTGTACCGACTAAACCTAATTTACAAATAAATTGCGTCCAAAAGTAATCCACTTTAAAGAGTATGCAGCCTCCTGGAGGGCGGGGGGGTTGGAGGGGGAGGGGGAGTCGCCGACCCGACTCTCTCTTAGTATATGTCAAGGCCTCCACGGAAATACTTCCTCGAGGGGTTAGATAATAACTATGAAGAATCGGTTACAACATAATTGCCGCTGTAAAAAATCGAGCCCGTTTATTGTGTCATTTACACAGATTAGCGATGGGCGTTATTAACCATAACTGGTTATATATGCAGTTACGAGCTCGAACAGTGATCACTCGTTTTCCACTACAACAAAAACTAGTGATATTCATAACGCCATTTAAACGATCGAAATAGGCATCAGTCTTCAATAACTCTTTTAATCACAACGCCATAAAGTTAAATCGAATTCACTCTTATGTTTAAGGCATAGCGTCGATGTTTGGCTACTTTCACTACTCACGCAAAATCACTGGTTTTACAATATTCGTAATGACAAGATGAAAACGACGTTTTACATTGACCACCTTACACATAGCTTTGACAACGTAAAGGAGTAAAACGAGTAATGTAAAACGCGCCTAAAAAAAAAGGATCGCAACGATTTTACGTTACAATTATCACGTTTGCTTCAGAACGTTGTGAAAATAACTAGTTATAAAAATCACTAGTTAAGAAACTAGTTATTGGAAATCACATAACGCTTACGTTACGTTATCTCAAAAACCGATAACGACCCATCGCTAACACAGATCATTCGGAAATAAAATGTGGTAATGATATCGTGAAGCCATGTTTTATTATTGTAAGAGTGTGACTGTTTCTGGGTAACGAAGAAATAGACATGCAAATTAACTTATAATATTATTTTATTTTTATAACCTTCACAACATGTATACAAAATAGTAATATCGTATTGTTATAAAATTAAATTCAATTACAAAGTAAAAACAATAATTTAAAAAAATAACCTGATAAAAACGTCCAGAATTAAACAATAATAAACATGAAACTTAAAGCTACTATAAAAACATTTTTCACCACTGTAGGAAATCAAAAGCTGCCAGTGAAAAGAAAACTTCAGAACAAGAAAATTTAATAAAACAATATAAACTTAGAGCAAAATATGACGCAATCTGTGTTTTACAATGTTCACCAATTCGAAATTTAAAAAAGCGCGCCAACATAAATCTTACATTTTAAAAGTATTTTACAAAAGAGGTTTTAATCAATTTTAATAAAACTATTTATAGGTGGCGCTTTAGTCGCTATTACCTTTGCCGTCGCCTCCGTTCAGTCGCCTACAATTTGATCGAGTATTACCATCATCGCAGAAACATTTAATTATCCAGCTTAGCACGCAAAACCGTCATTAATACATCTTCGAGTCCACAAATAAAACGTTCAAATAATAACATAAAATACTCGTTAAAATGGATGAAAGTTCGGGGTCGAAACTCACGAATCACGCCGCACTTAAGCCTTATTAATTACTTGGCGTATTGTCTCCCAACGTTACAAAGACAGTAACAATATACATAGATGTATATTGTACCTATAGATCAAAGGATGCCGTGACTTGCTTAGTTCAAGTTAAAGTGTACACAACAGAGTTTATTACTTGTACAGGAACTTTACAGGCAATTCGTAGATTTATTTTGTTACCGTCATACATTTTAAACGGGTTCTTACCACGATTTGTAGATACAGTGAGTGTGGTGTGTCGTGATGTAAGTTCGAGTTCCAGTGGAACTTCCAAAAGCGAACGAGAAAGAGGGTAGATAGATTTGTTTGCTCTTAAATCGACCCGCAGTTTCCAGTCTTCTCGTGATCATGAAATTTGCAACAACGTTGAAATATCGAGACAACTCAATTAATTAAATATCGTGGTAAGAACCCGTTGAAAATACATGAAAGTATTATAGAAAACCGCGAGTGTCTGAATAAGTTTATTTTGTTACAGATTTTTGATTTTGAATTTGCTAAATGGTGTAAGATTTGGTTTAAAAATTCGAGAGACATTGTAGTAATCGTAATAATACAGGCACTAATTGATATTTTTTAAGAACATAATTATTAATTAGGTATTCTCGAATGTTTATCTACTTAATAAATGGTTTAGTTACTAGTTCTTGCTTTTCTTGGCAGAGTAGGTAGTGAATATTATTCTGACTGTGTTTTTGTTTTTATCGCACTGCGCCATTTTCTCCAGATTAAGGCATTGCAAAACGAAGCCAAAACACTAGAATATTATGAATTTATTGTTTTTTTGCATTTTACCTTCCTTTTGTTCTACTCTATCTACTCTATCATATACGAATACCCATCGCAAAATACATTTTATCTCATAACTCCATCTACTACACGCCGGAATAAGCTGGTAAATAGCGCCCCGCTTCAAACAATCACGACAATAATGAGTTTTCTGTTTACTTGTATACATGTAGATATACGTATCTACAGGGTGTCCCAAAACTAGGCGATGAATGGTAGGTATAGGATGTTTTGCTGAAACAAAACATTATTTGATCTTTAATTTTTACTAATAGTTCCTTTAGTTTAAAATACTATATTTGTTAGCAAAGATTAACTGTAATTAACTGTTCTTTCGATTGGTATAATAGGAATACAGGGTGTTGATTTCTACCGTTTTTATTAGTTCTATTTTCAGACCAACAAAGAAAATTTACGAAAAATCTGTGAATGCAGTATTATTAAAAATCTCAGTTTCGTTTGAGCAAAACATTCTATCTCTAATATTTAAGGTAATTCCCGTTAATGTCGCATAGTTTTGGGACACCCTGTATACTAGCTCAATATGGAATATTTCGTTCGTTATGTTGGTAACGTGATTTTGTTGTCGATAAACAGGCTATCCAACACTAAACTCAACCAATTGCCTATAAATGAACACAATCAATGAAATGAAATAATTTCAATTCTAAAACAAAATGGAAGGTTTTCGGGCACTATGACTTGTCCTTTTAATAACTAAGTTTATGAAGAGTTCTTTAGGGTCGGTAAGGGAATAGATACTTAGATAAAACCATTTTTGGCATCGTTAGATGTTCTTTATAGGTGATGAACGTGCTCTAGATGCTGATTGAAATTAATTTATTCGTCGTAGGTCGTAGTTTTTGTGTGAAATAAAAGCCAACCTGTAACATACATCTATAGATACTAATGTTTTTTGTATGGCTTGTCCTTCTTCAAACGAGGCTTAAAGAAAGTCCTTAAAAGGTAGGCCGTAGGTAGCGGCCCCGCAGTATCCGCTGACATTGCAGAGGTCCATGAGCAACGGTAACCGCTTACGATCAGGTGGCCCGTTAGCTCGTCTGCCTACAATAATACAAAATTCTTTTGTTAATAATAACATGTTGTATCTAATTTAACAAAGATTGTGAGTTTCCCGAGTCAAGTTTGTGCGTTCCCGTTATTTATCAAGAGTTTACAAGAAGGGCTCTTTTCGAATACTTTCGATCCCTTTGTTCGGAACTCAGCCGGGACGCCGCGCCGAGGTTAAACCAGGAAGCTTCTGTTGTCAGTAATTATGCGAAAATATTATATATTTTTTTTGTTTTGGTACACAATTTGAAAAGTTCACAGAATAAATTTAAGAATAATAATATGTTTTTGTTAGAATGGAATACTAATGAATTGTTTTGGAATATCTCGGAATATTACGCATCACAGCGGAGAAGGATTTATACAACTCCATTCCTATCGGCTTTCCTTTCGGTAAGTCAATAGTAGTAGTATCAAGAGTATTCAAGAGATGTTAGTACTATGGCGGTTATGATAGTGAAATAATAACTAAACTACTTAAGTTTGTAAGAATTTAGTATATTATAGGGTCTAGATAATTGAGCATCTGTACCAACCCATTACTGCCCACAGAGCTCAGGTCTCCTCAGAAGAGGGATTAGTTCCACCACGCTTGCCCAGTGCGGATTGGGGACTTCACATATCTTCAAAGGATTTTTAGAACCCTTTATAGATAGCAACTGTATCTGTATATTCACGCTGTACAACCTTATGTCTTATTTGCTGAATACATAATTGAGCAAAATTTTATAAGTTATTTTGTTATTAAACCTTCTTGTCGTATTGCTTCTGTTTATTTTATCTTAGTGTAAAATGCTAATAATTTATTTCATTTTATTAATTCATACATAATATAAACTTTATTCCACATTTCTACATTCAACTCACAATTAAATGAGAGGTAATCTCCTAAACCAATACGTTCAATAGTGTTCAGAATATAAACTTTTTTGTATTTTCATGGAAACTATTTTATTAATTTTTAAATCTTCTCATAAATTTTGTTCGTTGTTCTATGTTAAATTTAATTCTTCACTTTTTTCTCACTTTTGTTCTAGCCATATAGGAGAGTAGTCATGTTTTATAAATTTATAATTTTTTCATTGTTTCAATGAATTTTAAAGTTTAACAAACAATAACTCTTTTCTTTATTGGATCCTATAGCATTCAACAAATAGTGTAAAAGCTGCCGGTTCAGCTACAATAAATACTGTGACACCAATATTCGAGTGGAACTGTAAATCATGTAAAATGACCAGGTAAGTAGAGCAGAGGGCCGGAGTCACGATCATAGAATAACTACACAGAAGTAAAAGTTTAAATCGTTTTTACAAAGACACAGAACAACTAAAAATGTTTGAAACGAGTGCGGAAACGAGTGTCAAATGATCTCAGAAACATTGTGTGTATGTTAAAATTACATTAACAGTCTGATTTGTTGCCCTAACAGCCCTACAATACTCGTTAAAAGATGGTAGGTACATCAATACATAGTATAAAACAAAGTCGCTTTCGCTGTATGTCTGTATGTATGCTTAGATCTTTAAAACTACGCAACGGATTTTGATGCGGTTTTTTTTAATAGATAGAGTGATTCTTAAGGAAAGTTTGTATGTATAATAAATGCATAATATAGTAGAGAAACACTGATAAATTTAAAGGTTTCTAATGTGATGTCGTAAATAAGCACGTTTTTTGCGCTTATATTGCAAACGCTGGCTGAACCCTACGAGATAGACCAAATTTAATGTACTACAGTATTGTTTACATTAAAAAGTTCAACAAAAAAGTCCGCGATGGTATATGTCTATCTCTTAGGGATAACCCAGCATAACCATTTTTATTCTTTACTAAAAAATGGTTATTTACGAAGTGATTTTAAACAATACAGCATTAATCCTTATCCAATTAAGTACCTTAAATAAATTGTGCATTTATTATAGATCAATATGCTTTTTACAGCATGTAATTTAAGTGAATATTACCGAAGATATTACAAATTTAAAATGCAGGGTCGTAGTTATTTGCGCCGGGCGGCGCGTGCCTATATAGGCTACAATTTTTGAACCCCTTTGTAACGCAGACGAAGTTGCGCGGGTCATCTAGTATTATTATATAACTTTGGTCAAACACAACACAAATATGTCTGAACAAAACGTTACAAAACGCTAATCTCCAAAAATCAAACTTGTTAACTGAAAACAACACAATATGTATAATAAAAGTGATATAATATGAATTTTCATTTTGAGATTTTGAGATTCTGGTGTTTACGTGAGGTGCGATTTTTACGCTTTATTTATATTTTATCTTAGTTTTGTTTCTGCACAGTTATTCTGTACTATGATGTTGAATGGCGGCCAAAACAGCGCGGCGCCAGGTCATGTCACGCGACACTCCACGAGGCACGACGCACGACGCTCCCTGCGCTGGTACTGCGACGCTTTTAACGGCCTTCCTTATTTATTAGTGCGCGGTAGTGTGCACCGCAAACGACGTAGCCATATGTTCACTATAAAGATGTTACCTCACAAAACCCGTTTGGGCGAAGAGTCAATTTTCAAAGTGATGCCAGAATCGCTTATTTTATGACATGACGTGGAAACTACATTTATTTTTTTTACATATAATACAGCATATCGAAGAGGATACTGTATTTTACTATATATTATAATAGAATTGAGGTATGAGTTGGAGCAAACAATGGTAGTAAGCTAATACCGTTGATTACATTTAAACTCCCATTGGTTAATTTGATGTTTTGTTCACATTTATTTCAATTTTTATTTTGAAAATACTTTTCTAACTGAGATATGGAGAGAGTCCTAAAAAGTAGGTTGTAGGTATTGACCTCGTTCCTACTGTCCCCTGACATGGTCTTATAAGCGACGGTAACCACTTACGACAAAATTACCCATTGACTCGTCTGCCGTAGCATAAAAAAGATACGATAGAAAATATTTCAAAGCTCAGATTTCCAATCAAGTTTAACAATTACCAGTTCGTGTGAAGGAAGACTGCGAGTGCCAGTCGAGACTCCAGCAGATGACACTGAATGATGAAAGTGTGTCTCGACGGGAGACTAATTTGTCTTGCACTCCGCAACTTAATCAGGAGCTGTTAATAAATACAAGCCGGGATATTAGGATTCTATTATCTCATTTAGTGGAAAATACTTTTTATTAACACTAAGGAAGGAATTATTTGAACTTGAGTAGTAATGTTTTGAGATAGTTATTGTTGTTGAAACACTTTTTTCTGGTGTATTATGTTAGTTTTGTGTTTATGTTTATAAATTATCACAACGCAATGTATTTGGGCTATTTTCGGCGATGCTGTTTTTGTGTGGTGTCAGTACTTTTACGTTGAATCTTTACAGATGCCTTCTAATATCAACAACACAAAGTCAATCCATACGTCTTCATTGTTATCTGACTTCAAACCATCAACTTAATAGGTATCACGATCTGCCCCTCCGGCCGGCAAGCTGCTACCAAGATAATCTTCATTATTTTCAATTCTTTCAACAAACCATAAGTTTAAAAGAAAAATTTCATTAGCGTAAAGTAATTAAAGCGCCAGTCAGCCACAGATCCACTAAAAGAACATCAAATTAACCGGGAAACTTCCTTATTATGAACTCGATCTGCCGCGCCGTGCCTCTGCCGTGCCGCAACATGGCGGACGGTAACAAAAAGAAATTAAATCCAACGATCCACGGTTTAGGAATGCGATTATATTCCAGAGTGTGGATGCTTGTAGAATAACAGGTTAGTGCCAAAACGACAACAGATGAAGTGGGTATTTTACCTCACGCAGATGCCATAGGTAGGTATTCTTGTCCGAATTTTAGACTACTTATATACCTGAGCTTACTTAGCAATCTAAATTTTTTTTTACTCCTAATTTCTTAAAATATTTTACAAACAAAGCTTTGAAGCTAGTATCTGCGTTATATCTATTCTCGTGCCGTTAGTTCCGCTGCAAGCCGGGCGTAGTCATTAACTAGCCGACAGCCGCCCATCTTGATTACCGGCCCAGCTGTTATCTGGTTCTCGTATCAAAACCCCCTCACTAACACTATCTTTCTAATTACTTGGAATTATAGCCGCACTGACATTTTGTTGATAGCCCGCAATCAAATGCGAGCATTGTGGAGATTTTTTAAACGCGTTTTAATTGTGGTTAGGCCATTTTGTCCCGGTTTGCATGGCAGACGCATTTCAAACCAGGTATTTCTAAATGATATGCGGTACTAAAGATATATGGTTTAATGGTAACTAATTTGGCTTGATAACTGTACCTACAAATAATACCTAGTTTCAGTAGAGGTAACCTTACCTCTTAGTCCTTTTTATAGGTTAGTATTAGTCACTAATTATAGAAACTCTGTACTTTACATAGTCCAATTAGGTAAGTTCTTGAATTCCAAAATTAAAGTCTAACTATTAACTTCTTTTGTTTGTACATTTCTGAGTTTTAGGAACATGTGAGGATTAATTAAACTCACCAAGTTCATTGGAAAGTATTCAAATAATTAAAAGTTAATAAGACGTGAGTCGGCCTTCTACACGCCGTACGCATAGTCAAGAGTTCGATGCTGAATAATTATCATACCTTTCCTTAACGAACTTCGAACTTTTCCATACACGAGTATTATACATAGTACCTATGAGTTTTACGCTCGCGATGGAAAAGAATGCCGTAGTGCGTAATGTGTCGTGCCGCTCCGCATAATCTCTTACTGGGTTGTTTTACGCACCCCTTTTATAACCTTCGGAACTCCTGGGCTTGTATATGTCACCGGAAAATACGACGAAATGTCACTTATTAAGTTCCGTATAGTTATTACGGAACTTAACAAGTTTCGTACGATAACAAGCGTCAAAGAATTGACTAACGTAAATAATAGTTTTACTGCAAAAAATAAAACGACAAACTATCATTTAAGGTAAAATTACTTTCGCAACAATTTAGGCTAGGTTAATATTCTGATAAAGCCAGTGCCAGATTCAAATCGCTTTTAATAAGTGTACGCTTACCCACATTATCATTTGGTAAACAATAAACAAGTCTGTTATCAAGTTAAAGGGGTTAAATAACACAAATTAACTGCCACTTGTTATGGTACGAAACTTGTTAAGTTCCGTAAAAACTTGACGGAACTTACGAATTGACATTTTATCGTATTTTCCGGTGACATATATATCGGAGCCAAAGCGCCTAAAACCTCGCCATAACTCCCGTCGAAAACCCGGTTAAGGCTAAAACCTAACAGGGGTTATGAGGGGTGATCTGTACTACACGCTATGGTTCACGTCTAGTAGGTATAGGTATCTAAACAAAATCGAAGTCTTCATGGACCTCAACAATGTCAGGGGACACTGCGGGTCGATACCTACAGGTTGTCCTAACTCTTTAGGAATATCCATCCTTTTTAAAGAATAAGTCATAGCTTTGAGGAAACACCGAAGTTCATTCCATAGTCGAATGGTGTGAGGCAAAAACAGATAAATTCTGAAACGAACCGAGGCTATTAATCTACCTTTTGATTTCTACACTGTTTGCTCGTTTATTAATACATGTATGTACATGTATCATAATATGATTTTGTTGTAATATTATTCTAACTAAAACTTATTTACAAGTAAAACGATATCAATTTTCAAGAAAAAACATCTGCAGTAGGATTTTATTCATTTTATTGCATAGTGCAAGTATTTGAGTACAATTGCCTGCAGCGCCATCTGGAATCAGGTTTGGACGAATCCACCGAATGAAGTTTAATTGAAAAAATCTATTTCAGTTTCAAGTATTCTAAAATTTTCTTCCACTTTGTACTTATCTATTTATTATTATTACACAAAACAGAACTTAAGATTATCACATAAGTTGATAGAAATTAATTATTTTTATCGTCAAGCATGATTCAAGCAATCCATCCATTGAGTTTGATCGTCTGAAGCCAACGTAATCAGTAGTGCCAATATAACACTAAAAATCTATAGATAACCTATTACGAAAATAAAAATACAAAGAAAAACTTTAAATTAATTAATTTTCGATAATTAAATTACTTGTTAGTAATAAATTAGCGTTTACATAAAATTTTATACATCATAACTTATCTAATTCGCATAAAATTTAAGTTGTTGTCATTTTGACTTTGACGTTTATTTTCGCGGTAGACAAAAGATGGTTTCTTACTTAGAAAAGTGAAGAAATTTGTTGACGTTTGCACTTTTCACTGGAAAAATATTATGTGGCGATAATAAATAAATATTCACTTAATTCTGAAGGTTTTACACAGGTGAGTTTCATCCGTTTTTTTAGTTTCAGGCGATAACAATTAAGAGCTAAATTACAGTACTTCCGTTTTGACAGGAAAAGGAAGTGTACTATGGCTGTCGAAAGGCATGGCTTCATAAAAGTTTTACATCCTTATCCTGTTAGTTTCGATCAATAAAATAAGCGCCAAGGCAACTGCACGGAAAATATTTTATTATGTTTATGCCTCCATAATGTCTTCATATCTATACAATTTAAATTACTTTGACACATTATTATTGGGATAATACAATGAGATCAACATTCTAAAATACATTTAAGATAAATTTAATATACAATAACTTTTTTATTTCACTCTTCAAAAGTTTATTAAATCTCCAATAGGCACTGCAATTGTACAATAATATAATAAAATACAAAGACACAATCAAAAGATTATCTGACCCAATGACCCTGAACTGGAAATGTATGAATTATTAAATAAAAAAACAAACATGATCTTAATTTTATTTTAAATGTCCTAGATTTAATCTTTTTAATGACCTAATTTAAACTGTAATAAAAATGTAATGCTAACATAACAACTTAAACTGCTTGTAAAAAAAATCTCTTTAATATTTGAAGGTAATTTAACCAAAATGTTAAGTCATTTAAAAAGATTAACTACCACTTTTAGTAAATTAGTGTAATATGATTGTAATAATCTAACGGTAACATTTGGTAAAATGGAAAATTAAAATTTACTGCGTATAGTATAATATCATTTATACTATGTTATTACAATTTAGGTAATTTTATTATATTTAGATAGTGATTATATACTTGTATATATCTATAATGAACCTTTGAATATCACATACTGATTGAAGTGAATCAAAGTCAATTGTTTTTATCGGAACTGAAATTTATGTTTTCCATAATCTTATGTTATGCATTACTGTGTGCTTTGGGTATTTTACATAAATGTTAAAATTAACAATATGATGCATTCTTGTTCATTCGTTATCACTATATTTATTGTCACTTGTTTGTTGTTTTACTATAAGGTGATTAGACATAGACATTCTTTATTTGTGATGAAAAAAAAAAACATACAAAGATAAACTGATTAGTTTTAATAACATGATTATGATTAGTAAAATTAATTTAGTAGCAATATAAATATGAAGGTACTTATTTTGTAAAGTCTATGTCATTATTGTTTCGAGTTTTGATATTGACTCTATAAAGTTATTAAAACTATCTTTGTATGAATACAAAAAAAAACACTTTTTTGGTGTTATTCCTACTCTTTTACCATAGAATTATTACCTCTCTTTTACCTGATTTTTTTTAAAAAGTTCTCTTGATAATTGCGGATTATATTATAATGATTATGTTGTAAATTTAATTTCAGATGAAGAATGATGGCTACAAATTTGTCGAGCGAAGATGTAGTGGTGCAGCTGGCTAGTCCACATATTATTACTACTGTGAGTGTCTGATGCTTATTTCGTTGCCTTTATATAATTACGTGTTTACTAAAACCCATAATCTCAATGACATTACAAAAACAATGCGTCGTGAACAACAAAGTATAGTCAATATTGTGTTGAATGCTCAAAGCAGAGGTTGCCAAACGGCGTACCGCATCCCAAAATTTTATCTTCTCAACCGAACTAAAACTACATATAAATAGACATAGACATGCATTATTTGTAACGAAAGTAATACTTCCTTTGACACCATGTACAATACTGGTATCAACCACAAACCAATCGAGATTTAGCTTAATGCTGGGTGTTTGCTATAGATTAACCTCAGCCAACACTGAGCGCTTATTCAGCCTCAAGTGACAGTGAGATAGTAATCTTCTTTAACCCTTTCACGCTCAAGGGAAATATTTTTCCCTTCTACAAAAATCGTTTTTATTATTGAATAATATATTTTTTTAATGAATGTCAAACGTTACGTTTATGTACGTTGTGTTAAAATGTTTCATATGAAATTTATAGGAAATTTGTACACCCTACTATGTTTTTCTAGTGATATCTCTTACCTTACAGAATAACTTAAATATTGTTTAGTATTCGCATATTTAGTCTCAGCCATCTTATGGTCCTGAAAGGGTCAAGGTACACAGAGTTTTGATTAGGTATTTTTTTGTATACAGAATGAGGCCACGGTCCGCACTACAGTGGCGAGTGTACCGGGTGCTATAGCGGGTGTCCCGGGGGCCGGGGGGCGGGGCGGCGCGGGGGCGGGGGCCGAGCTGGGGCGGAGGCTGCTGGTCGCGGCGCGGGGCGGAGACACTAATGCCGTGCTGGAACTGATGGCTAAAGGCGCACCCTTCACTACAGACTGGGTAAGTGAAAATACCAACGGAGAGCTCATTCCATATTTTAAATGATGGTGCATGATTAAATTCCTGAAATGATCGATGAATGGCTTGTTTCTCAAGAAAGCAAATTCAATGTCTCTACAGTTGGGTACATCTCCGTTGCACCTGGCGGCCAGCAACAACCACGTGGAGACGTGCGCCGTGTTACTGCGCGCCGGCGTCTCGCGGGACTCGCGCACCAAGGTGGACCGCACGCCGCTGCACCTCGCCGCCTACTCCGGACACACCGACGTCATCACGCTGCTGCTGAGCCACGGAGCGCAAGTCGACTGCAGGTCGGTGTACCCCCTTAGCACGGAGCTATATGTCACAAGGTGGACCCCCTTAGCACGGAGTTTCAGATGATGAACTGTGTTCTAGATTCAATCCGAAGTTATAGTTATATGTATAGTGTGTGTGGTGTAGGGACATGTTGCGTATGACGCCGCTGCACTGGGCGGTGGAGCGCGGTCACGGCGGCGCGGCGGCGGCCCTGCTGCGTCACGGCGCGGAGCCCACCGCGTTGTCCAAGTTCATGAAGTCCCCGCTGTCCATCGCCGACGCGACGCGGCGCCCCGACCTGCGCGCGCTCATTGAAGATGCTTTGAAGCAGAGGGAGGCTGCCAATTCGGTGGATGCACTCGTTACAGGTAATTTGAACTTAATTACATCCTCTTTACGGTTTATTCCTGCTCAGTATATTGTAGGCTAGGAGACTGTTTGGTAGTTACTACTCACATTCATACGCTGCTGTAACGTAAATGTTATGAATATAAACAAATGATTTTACAATTTGGTTTATGTTAAGGTGAAACCTGCAGGTCGATTTACAAAGTTAACTTAACTTTACAGAACAAAACAATGCCATGACAGTCGATGATGACAATCCACCGGAGATCACCTTTGAACCTGTACAAGGTAAAATATCAATTTACTCTGGATTTTTAATAGTTGTAGTTCACAATTCTCCCTTTATTGAAAAACTTGATAATTTGCTTTCTTAAACTGATTTCGTTAATATTTCAATATAACCCTTACACTTTTAGCAGCGATATTCCAAATTAAATTTGTAAGTAAATAATATATGTGCAAGTTTTATGTATGGTAAACGTAACGAACTGATAATTTGTCCACAGACATTCCAATTTCAGATATTCAAGATAACAGCACGAATAATAATAAAGAGAACAAATCCACAGCTAACAGTCAAAGTGAACCTATCAAAATAGAATTAGAAAACGAGGTAAGTGGACGAATTCATGATTAAATTCGATTTATTTGGATATGTAACCTTCTTTTGATAGAAATGGAACTTTTTTTCGACTCTAGTTCGGCTGCGACTGTTTCACCATCATGAAGAACTCGTAGACTATTAGTCCCTCTAAACAGGGGATGGTACGTTCGATGGCCCTCGTCCAGGCCTCGCGTTGTCCTCAAGGACTGGGTGAGTCGTGGCGAAGGACGCTTCTCCTTTCGCCTGGCACAGATGCTGGGGGTGCAGGGTTGCTTCGGGAAGTACCTGCATCGGATACAGGTGAAGCCGATCAGGCGGTGCCATCATTGCACCTGTGAACTTGTCAGAGCATACGCTCGCTGTTTGTCCCGCATGGGAGGAACAGCGCCGTGTCTTGGTCGCACAGGTAGGACCGGACTTGTCGTTGCCGGGCGTCGTGGCATCGATGCTGAAGGCACGAATCTTGGAAGGCTATGCTCGACTTCTGCGAGTCCACCATCTCGCTGAAGAAGTCGGCCGGGCGTGTGAGAGAGAGGTCTTCTCACCCTGCTGCTGCCGTCGGCAAGCGGGGCCCGGGCCCGACATCTGGCATGTTCTGTTCAGAGATCTGATCCCCTAGGTTCCCCCTAGGAACCGAGAGGGTGTTGCGCCAGAGCTCATAGAAAGAGCACCTTTGAAAGAGCAACCGGGGATGGTAAGCCAAGGAAGGCTTTCACGCGGCTTTATCTTGGCGGGCTTTGGGTCGACTGCCGACCGGATCAGCCGGTGGTGCCGACGACTGTCGGTTCGGCGTCCGAGCGTAACGGGACAAGACGTAAGCCTTGACGTGCAACGCGTCCCGTCACCTCGCCCAATCTTGTACTGGGTTCTGTCCTCAACCGGGGTTCGGACGTTGAGCGTGAGTGGAAGAGCAGAGCGCACTAAGAGTGCGGTTGAACTCCAACATAAACCACCCGCTGCGTGGATGAAAGTCCGGGGCTCCAGTCATAAAAAAAACATCGACGCAATGACCGTCCTGCGCTGTTTGCATCCAGTGACCTCGCGCGGCCTAACCAGGTTTTCGGTCCATCGGTCGGTCCATTGTGGGAGAAATCTCCCGCAAGAGGCGTGGGCATTTGCCCACTATAGAACTTGTCGGCGCAATCGACCATCCGTTTCACACTATGTGCCCTGCTAGTTGTTACTTTATAGACAATTCTGATTATCGTTACGTTACTTTCTTCAAACGAGATTTGAAGAAAGTCCTTCAATGTAGGCGTAGTAGATAGCGGTCCCGTGGTGTCTTCTGACAATGCATAGGTCCATGAGCAACGGTAACCGTTTACGATCAGGTGGCCTGATAGCTCGTCTAACTATAAGATAATAAAAATAATAGGGTATTTTTGTATTAACTAATAAAGCATACCGTACACGTTGTGCACAGAGTAAATCAGAGAGTAGACAGAGTAACAGAAGTGCTGCGGCCGCCTTACTGCGAGCTCACGGCATCGCGCCGCTCCCGCCCGACCGCGGCTCCACGCTACTCACGGCGCTGCAGAGCGGGAGGACACTGGTGCTCTCTGGTAGGTACATAGGTGCTCTCTGGATAGAAGAAAGATATCTTAGTCTACGGATAAATGAAACAGCATTAATGCCACCTCCACCCAGTCGGTGAGCCCGAGCCCGGGCAACGTGGATCGCCTGCCCGTAAATCTGTAACTGCCCGCTGCTCGAACTCAGAACAATACGCTTTTGTATTTTGGTATGTATTCCTACTGGAAAACTTCCACCTATACCATTTGTGTATGTGCAAGTCGATCCGCACCAAACCTCCGCACATACGCGACACCTGAACATGACGCCGGCACCCAGCACTAAACTGTGCGGGGTGATGCGACATTAGTGTACTTTTCAACTATCTGAAAGTGCTTATAGCCCTAAAACTTCAAAAAAATCGCTAAATGAAATTTTTACATTGACTTGCCTATCGCTCCTCAAGAATAAAACAGAAATACACTCGTAATTCTCCAGATGCGGGTAAACTAATGCTAAAGGAGAGCGAGGGTGGTTCTGGCGGCTCGGGCGTGGTGCTGACGGCCACTCCGGTGAAGGAGCCGCCCGCGCCCGGCGTCAAGATATTCACGTTCAACAAGCTCAACAACAAGATACCCATCAAGAAGATCATCAACCCACATGACATGCAGGTCAGTGTACATAGATAATAGGGAATGACTAATGTACAGAATTCATAGTTACAGTTGACTAACTCATACTTAGTAGCACGTATAAAAAATAGAATGTTCCTTATACATACATTTCTATGCGATGAAAGTATTTTGAAATTGAACGCCTATTTTTTGAGTGATCTTGTTACAAACACAAACATCTATTTTGTAAAAAAATAGTACATTTATTTCCCGGTACTAAATGTTGTATATCACTATTCCAGGTGAAATTCGTGCAACTACCCCCGAATGCTAAGATAATATCTCCGTCAAAAGTGACACCTGTCAGAAACAAAGCAAAGTTATCAGAGACGGGCCGACCCGCCGTCAAGATCATCATGAACAAGAACAACTTCAAGAAACTCATCGCTAACGTTAAGAACAACAATGTGCAGAGCAAGAACGATGCGAGCGATAGCACTGTGAGTATACACACACAACACTACGTCTAGTTACGTACTGTTTTTTTTTTTTTTTTTTTTTTTTTTTTGGCTATTGTCGCCTTTAAGGTACAACATTGCCAATGTCAAGTCAAAGGGAATCACAATTATGGACAAATAACGTTATTTGAGGAGCTGTACAATTACAATAGTAAAGCTGTTTGTGATTGCGTCAATGTAGTTGGATATTAAAGTATTAGTATGATAATTATAATTTTATATTGTTAGTTTTAATGAAGTTAGCTAATATCTGGACTACTTTTTTATTTGGAAAGGTTAGTAAAAAGTCCATATTGACAGGGAAAGGAATTCCAACACCTTTAAGTAGGGAATACAATGGAGTACATTGGTTGTTTCGAGGACAGTTAAAAAATATATGGTCAAGTGACCCTATCTCCAAGCCACATTGGCACATTGGAGATTGTAAAATATTTAATTTAAATAGATGAGCAGGCGAACAGATATGACCGAAACGCATTCTAATGAGAGTACTTATAGTTTTTTTATCTAGATGTTTAAATTTGAAGAACCACGGTATTCTAGAAATTTCAGGTTGAATCTTCGAGTATTTATATTTATAAGTCTCCCATTCTCTACTCCAGTCTAGAAACATCCATCTTCTGGCACAATTTATCAAGTCACTGCTGACATTATAAAAAAACCTTGAATCACCACTTACAGTTGCTTCTTTGGCTAGTTTATCCACAATCTCATTCCCAGTAATACCTACATGGCTAGGAATCCATGCCAACTCAATGGTCTGATTCCTCATGTGGGATAAATACAGAGTTTCTTTAATTTTCGCAATTATAGGTAGTTGGCAGCAGTTTTTTATTGGGTTTTCGGAAATAGCTTGTAAAAGGCTTAAGGAATCGCTAAACACCACTGATTGGTTAATTTCATTATTGAAAATGTATAAGAGACAACTCAGGAGAGCAATCGATTCTGCCGTGAATACTGTAGCTTCAGCGGGTAATTTGTGAGTTTCCTTGTATTTTAAGTTGCCATGGTAAAAGGCGGCACCGGCTTGGTCTGTCAGGTCGAATTTCGATGCATCCGTGTAAAATATATTCCATCCCAACCACTTGTCATTCAATAAATTATTAAATTCTAAGTTAGCTCCGAGGGTAACCTTATTGATGTTACTATTGTAAATTATTGGAGGTGAATGGAATATGGCTTTGTAGGGTGTATCGTAGAGTGGGCGTTTCTGAGTCTGAAGAATAGGAGTTCCAACGGACACATACCTATGAAAACTGTTCATGAGGCATGGGATCCTTTTGTTATTCCAATAACTAGAGTTGAATGTGGAATAAAGTTGAGCAATTTTTGAGAAACAGAGGTCTGAAGGCGTTTGAGATGATTTAAATATAAATCTGTCAGCGAGGTATTGGCGTCTCAAGTTGAGAGGAGGGTCAGCTGTTTCTACCTGTAGGGCTCGGTTAGGTGACGATTTCATAGCCCCAACAACAATACGTAATGCTTTAGTTTGAACTTTGTCCAGAGTAGTTAAGGCTCGTTTTTGGCAAGGTTCTAGAACAATGGAACCAAAATCCAAGACGCTACGGACGAGAGCATTGTAAAGGAGTTTCTGACAAAACGGGTGGGCTCCCCACCAGGTGCCAGACAGGGCTCGCAAAATGTTCATATTCTTCTCACACTTGCCTGCAATCCTCTCAGAATGTAAGACGCCTGTTAGACGTGTATCCAAGGTGATACCCAGGAATTTAACATTGTCACACACCTGCAGTGACTCCCCCCTATACTTCACATCTATCACAGGTATATGTCTTTTCCTAGTGAACACAACAACGTTACTCTTATTCGGAGAGATTTCCAAACCATGGTTAGATAGCCATGATCCCAAGGATTCCAAACATCTAGTTAAATTTAAAGCTGCAGTGTTAAGGTTCTGGTCAGTGCTGTAGATACATATGTCGTCTGCGAACTGCAGCAGTTCACAATTGTTCGTTATAGCAGAATGGAGGTCATGAGTATAAATGTTGAAAAGGAGGGGACTCAGAACGGAGCCTTGTGGCAAGCCCTTCCACACACATCTAACGTCGGAGATTTTTGATCCAATTCGAAGGTGGATCTTGCGATACATAAACATATGACAGATAAAATCGACCAATTTGCCGGAGATACTCAGCTTGAGTAGTTTACTCCTGAGTACTGGAATCAGTACATTGTCATAAGCTGATGAGATATCGAGAAAGGTGGCCAGAACAAACTTATTTTTAACAAAGGCGTAACGGATGTCAGATACAAGGATAGCATGGCAGTCAGTCACGCTTCTGCCTTTTCTGAAACCATGTTGGGACGGAGGTAGCAACTTTTTGGATTCAATATACCAGTCAATGCGATTTTTAATGAGGTGTTCCATTACTTTACATAGTGATGAAGACAGGGCTATAGGTCTATAGGATGATTGAAGTAAGGCATTCTGATTGGGTTTCAAAAGTGGTATAATTATGTGATCTCTCCAGCTAGCTGGGATAAATCCTGAGTGAAGAAACCGGTTTATAAGGATCAGGAAATATGACTTGAAGTCTAAGGACAAGTTCCGTAAGAGAGCGTAAGGAATACCGTCCAGGCCAGGAGCTGAATCAGGTAAGCTATCCAGAACGGTCGTCAGTTCTGAGGCTGAAAATGGTTCAGGCATCATCTCGTCAACTGAGGGTCTAGACGACAGTTCCAAAAGCGGTGAGACATAGGGTGGAGCAAGACGATCGAGAAAATCATCTTTCCAAATTGGAACGTTACTTGATGGAGATGCACTTGCACTTTTGGCCGATCTGAACCGTCTAACCGAGTTCCAAACTACAGATGGTGGGGTAGATGGTGATATGGACTGACAGAACGATTTCCAGCCTAAAGCTTTTTTCTTGGCTAACGTACGTCTACATAATGCCTCTGCCTTTTTAAAATTTATGTAGTTTTCTAAGGACATGTTATTATTATAGGCTTTTTCTGTTGACTTTCTACGTTCAATCATGGTGGAACATTCGTCATCCCACCAAGGACATGGATCGGATTTTTTAGGGGGTTTCTTCAGAGGAATTGCACGCAGACCGGCAATTTCAATAGCAGAGGTGAAAGAGTTATAACAAATTTCGATATTAGAGTCATCAATTGGAGCCAAAGATTGAATCTGCTCATCTAAAGTGGATTTGTATGTCTGCCAATCGGCCTTTTTTAGGCAATATTTTAAGAGTGGGGAGAAAGAACGTGTAGTGTGTGAAGCAGGAAAGGAGACAATTACAGGTAAGTGGTCACTGCCATAGCTAAGTGTTTCTATATCCCACGCTAATGTAGGGGCTATAGAGTTAGAACATAGCGAAATGTCGACTGCAGATGGGTTTTGGAGTGGAGACGTTCTGCGCGTTGGTCGACCGTCATTTAATACAAAGAGGTCACATTCATCCAACACATCAACAAGCATGTTACCAAAAGAGTCATTCCTATGGGATCCCCATAAACTATGATGACTATTAAAGTCTCCTAAAATTATTTTTGGACTGGGCAACTGCAGAATTAATCGCTTTAACTCTCTCAGGATCACCATAGATGGATGTGGAATGTATACGCTTAAGATGGTGTAAGCGCCAGAGTTAATCAATATTCTAGCAGCAACGGTGTAAACATTATCTATGCTGGCAATAGGCAGTTGGGTATACTTAATGTGGTTTCGGATTAACAGGGCAGCTCCATCCCAGCCATCCTGTCTGTCGTGGCGCAGACAAGCAAAACCCGGAATGGAGAAGGAAACGTTAGGCTTAAGCCACGTTTCCGAAAGAGCTAATGCTATTGTATTGTATTTGTTAGACAGATGGATTAGTTCACTTTTTTTACGATAAACGCTCCTCACATTCCATTGTAATACCTGATCCATAAAAGTGAAGTAGAAGTTGATTAAGTTTATTAATTTTCTCTGCTACGTTGGGCGGTAAGGAAACTGATGAAGGTAGGGTATTAAGTTTACGGATAAGAGAATCTAGAAGATCAGTTACTAAAGATAGATTGTGTTCAGGTGGAGAAGAAAGAGTGGATTTATATCTTAAGGCACATCCGTTTTCTGGAGAGGGAATAGCAAAGCTATTCAGGATTTCTTGGTGGGCTCTCTTATCATACCCCGGTTGAAGAGGCGCTCGATTCTTAGGTTTTGGGATTACTCTCTTCTTATAAGATACAATTCCTGTTTTGGGGGAAGATTCATTTGAATTACCTAGCTGACGTACTTGACGACCAGCAGAGGTGGAGGGATTAATAATGGTCTTGACAATGTCAGAATAAGGTTTACGCGTCGGAGAAAGCCGTTTAGCAGCCTCCTGGAAAGAGATATTCTCACTAGACATAATGAGCTTTATTTGTTTTTGACGTGAGTACTCAGGACAATTTTTGTCAAAAGCCGAATGATTTCCAGAGCAGAAGGTGCAAACGACATCCTCCGGGCTGACTTTGCATGAATCTGAAAGGTGACACTCCGAACACTTGGCACAACGGATGTTAGAACGGCACTGTTCCTGGACATGGCCGAACCTACAGCATTTGTAACATTGTATTACTGGGTACTTGTAGGGTTCTACTTCCAAAGAGTTATGGAATAGGTAAACACGCGGTGGCAGTCGTTGTCCATCAAACGTAATGACTACAGTTTCACTGGGTCTCCACTCTCTGGAATTCTCAGTGCGAACTTTATAATTGAGTCGTCTTGCTTTAGTAACTTTGCCATACCCATGTGGTGATTCAATGAATTCTATTATTTCATCATTAGTGAAGTCTGTATGGACCCCCTTTATAATACCAACTCTAGTAACATTAAAGCTAGGAATGAATGCTTTTAGACGTTTTTCGGAGAGAAAAGAAATAGTTAGAAATGAATTGGCAGCTTCCGCAGTGGTGAACTCAACCGATACGCGGTTACGCCCAACACGCTTCACACTACCCATTTTTACATTAGGAATATCGTGGTCATAAATGATTTGCCCTAATTTTACGGGGTGAAGAAAAACCGGTGACGCGGGATCGTCCGATATTTTTGACACATGAACAATATATGGACCGAGGTCCTGAGCGTTATAATTTCTTGTGACAACTGGAGACTTAGTTATGGTGGGATTGGTTTTTGTAATTTTAATTGACCGATCTTTGTCTAATTCACAATCCGGTCTACGTTTTCTTTGTGAATTATTAGAGATAATTGAGATATTATCATCAGACAAAGCATCTTGATAATTTTGAGTTGAGGGTAGATCGTCATAATCTGACCGGACACTTAAAGGCGAAAATGAGGGTGAGGAGATATCATCACTTTCAGATACCGAAAGTGAAGAATTTCCAACCCTGCGATCGGGTGGCTTCTTGGGAATTGGATCCATACTAATCTAAGGCATGCATATTTAATATTAAACTAGAAATAAGATCTACAGTACAAACTAAATTATAACCTAAAAACACTTACCAAGATTAGATGTTAAACTTATCAAATATACAACTTAAACATATAAACAAACTAAATAAAAGTTATAAACTAAATATAATATTCACCACAAGAACATAAAAACATCAATCACAAACGAAAAACTAAGTTTTACGAAAACAAATGACGCGAGATGTGATTCCCCCACGAACGCTAACGCGGCAGTCTCTACGTACTGTTTGGCTGCTTGCTTTAGACCAGGAGTTGCCAAATGGCAGAGCTGAGATTGAATTCAACGAAAGCAAAAAACATTTTAATTAGAATAACTAAGTAATAAGTATTTTTCTATGAAAACCGATAGCTCTAAACCAGTCGTCAGATCCTTATTACTGAATGGCCACCACTCGCCGAAATTACCTAATTTTAAGTGCGATCACTGTTCATAGATTCTAGCACTGTTAGAGATATCACAAGATTGTCGCTGACCCTGACATCGACAACTCACTTTAAACCTCGTTTGATGAGAGAGTTGTCGTAGCATACATACCGGGAGCACCAAAGATGAAAGTTGAAAGCCTGATTGTACAAAGTTGTGTCGGAGAACTTAGTGTCCTTCCTACTCACATTACGACTATGTGGTGTGTACAGGAGTCTGCGAGTAACGAGTTGGAAGGCGGCGCGGACGGCGGCTTGGGCTCGGTGTGGCAGCACGCGGCGGAGGGCGCGCGCAGGGCCGAGCTCGCGGCCCGCAGCCCACACCCCGCGGCGCTGCGGGCCGCACTGCACGCCGCCGCCACGCTGCTGCGCGACCTCGCCGACACGCTGCGGGCCCGCACGTAACAACACTGTATCTCATCGTGTTTGCAGTCACAGTGTTCTGAGACACAGTTGCGATGCGGTTCGTAGCATTGTCAATATATTGGACCAAAGGGGATTAAGTAGATCGAATGAAGCCTGAATTTTACATTATTATAATTAGAGCTTAAACATAGTGTCATCTGAATTTGTGTTTTGCGGGTCAATTTTTTCAAATACTGAAATCACCTGTAGGACTTCACGAACGCAATTTAAGTCGAATTCTTATAAATTCTCTAACAGACTATATTATTTAATTTCGTAATTTTTTACTGTCCAGCTTACTGACAGGACAGTAGCGATCCTAAAGTTGTTGACACCGGAAAAACTTTTATAACCTAAAATTTGCAATAGTTTTACAAATCCATAGAACCTTGCTCATTAATGTGGGGATAGAATTTAAAAACCGAGGACTGGTACGGAAACTTTATTTCACAACTTAACAAATGATGTAACATATAAAAAATAATAAACCTCTTAACACAACGTTCGTCTTTCGCGTCTTTCGTCCATCTCCCTTTTTTGTCTCTCTCTTACATCTGTCATCTCTTTCACTCTAAGCTTCGTTCAAAAACATCTTTCACAACATCGTTCGTTCAGAAACTACCATTCCCACATTCGGCCGTCCTGCAATTAGTCTGTCCTCAGACTTGTACAACTTACAACTTAACAACTAATTTTACAACTTAACATCATACATCATAGATAAAACTTATACAGCATAAATAAAAGTAACAAAATTCTTACAATTACGTTAACATAACACATCTTAATTATTAATACAAATTGTAAAATAAACATAACAAAACATATCTTCTTAACGTAAAATATCAGGGCATCTTAAACAACTTTAGTTCTAAATGATAAAAAACATCCATCCTTTCATACCATCAATCTTAAACTTATATTTACCATTTGCTCAATCATCTATGTAGTCAGGCCACTTTTCATATAATCTGCAGATGTGGTAGTCTTGTTAGGGCCTTCAACTTGTGAGTCAGCTTTCTCAACATCATACCTATTCATTCTCTTAACTTTTACTATTCTATATGGTCCTAAAAACGTTGGTTTCAATTTAAGTCCTGCACCAAATTGAGTTCTTTTTATAGCTACTAAATAACCTTCTTTATATACACTGCATTCTTTCCTTTTCTTATTGTAATTTCTTCGATTTTCTTCTTGTACCTTAAATATTTGCTTTTTTGCTTCTAGTTCATAACTTGTATATTTACTTTCTGCATCAGTGGTTCGTCTGCTCATGTAATGTACTGGATGCAACTCATTTTTATCATCTTTCTGTAATAATATGGCTGCATATGCTATACCTGAAGCATCTGTATGAAGTTCTGTTTCTGCTTTTGGTTCATAAATCTTTAATACAGGTTTACTGGCTAACTTTTCTTTGAGCTGATTGAAAATTAAACGACATTCATTATTAAATTCAAACTTATTACCTTTTCTCAACATATCAGTTAGTGGTCGTGCTATAAATGCAAAATTTGGGATATATTTTCTGAAATATGAACAAAGTCCTAAGAAACTTTGTAATTGCTTTTCATTCTTAGGTTCAGGAAATTTTACAACAGCATCTGTTTTCCCCAGTGAAGGCGTTATTGTTCCTCCCTCAATGACATGTCCTAAATACTCTACTTTTCTTACTAATAATTGACACTTCTTCCAATTTATTTGTAATCCATAATCCATAGCAACCTTTAATACCTCTTTCAATCTTATAACAGCTTGAACCTCATCTATAGCTGGAATCAGCAGATCATCAATAAAAATTATAACAATACCTCTTGTTATCAAATCTCTAAATATTATTGATATGAACCTTGTAAAAACTTTGGGACAAATCGATAATCCAAAAGGCGCTTTCAAGAATTCATACTGAGAATTCATTGTGACAAAAGATGTATACTTAATTGAATCTTCGCTGACTTTCAAATGAAAAAATCCATTCTTAAGATCAAGTGCACTAAATACTCTTGCCGAAGCCAACTTATCAATGTGCTCATCAATGATAGGTAATGTGTACTCATCTTTTACCATTTTCCTATTAATTAATCTATAATCAACACATATTCTTAAATCTCCATTCTTCTTTCTGACAAGAACCAACGGACTAGCATATTCTGAAAAACTTACCCGAATTACTCCTTGTTCCAACCACTCTTTGATTTGTTTATCCACCTCTTCTTGTACCCGCGGTGAGATACGACGGGGTCGTTGAGCTATTGGGATGTCATCTTTAAGTGTGATTTTCAACTCAATAGGAGCTTCTTTTGTTTGGCACGGCCTGTAGTTGTCTACTAAACTAGTAACCTCATTTCTTATACCCTCATCCAATACATGACCTACAATATCAACACAACATGGAAAACAACTCAAACTATACAACCAATTGTTTGGCTTCATCCATACTAAACCATTTTTCATTACAGTTATTACATTTTTTTAAAACTCATGCCCCAATATTATCTTAAAAGGAATACAATCTTTAGGAATTACATGGAACTTGACATCTTGATACGTAATACCATCTATTTCAATACACGTTATAAATTGCTTATTCGAAATCACTTTTGACAAACCTAAACCAGTTAAAACTATATTCTCGTTAGAATAACACTTCGGAGAACCCATTTGCACATAACAGTCCATTGTTATTAAATTCACTTCACTGCCACTGTCAATCAATGCGTTAATTTCATTATCACCAAACATTTTAATTAATTTTAAAGGTTTTTCCATATTTTTACAATTTTTGTTTACATCGAAAACACTAGAGTCGCCCCTATGACACCTGTCAAACGCCATGTTGTCCGATTGACCAATCACACCCTTTGCATTGCTGCCAACATTGTCGTGTGTTGCGTTCGCGCCGTCTTGATTGGTGGTGATGTTCACGTGTTTTGGTTGCCGTTCCGTAGCCGATGAATTTCTGAACTTCGCCGGGCAATTTGAAGAAATATGACCATACTCATTACAACGAAAACATTTTCTCCCTTGCGACTTTTTCGGGCAATCATCGCTAATATGACACCTTTCTCCACAATTGTAGCATCTAGGCTTCGTAGTATTTTTCAGTTTTTCTTTTTCGCGAACTTCGGGTTCCTTCTGCATTTTTTCTTTGACCGTCTCGTAAATTTTAAGTTTTTCTTTCAGCTCCGAGTACGTCGTTATTCCGTAAAGCATGATTTTATTCACTTCGTTGTCGTGGATCCCGTCTACGATGTATTTAATTGCAACGTAGTCTGCCATCTTACCTCGACGTCCTAGCTCCTTCATTGCAAACATGTAATCAATACACGATTCACTTTTTTTCTTGATTCTTGCGCTCATCATCTCGTGGATTGTTTTAGCATCGATGGTATCCGGAAATTCTTTGGAAATTGCTAATTTCAATGACTCCCAGCTGGTAAATGTTTTTTCAGAGTTCAGCCACAACGCTGCTGTGCCCGTCAATGAACGCCGCGCCACCAACAATTTTTGTTTAGGCGTCCATTCGAATATTTCTCCGTTCTCGTCGATATCCCGTATCCACTTCGTCACCGCATATGTTTGATCACTCCCGTTGAACCTTTTAATCACATTTTCTGTGAGGTGGAACATGCCTCGCGACGATTGCTCACAGATACCGTCGTCTTCAAAAGAATGGCTTCTGGTACGTCGTCTTGCCATCCTTCTGTTTACCGCTTTTGTAGCCGTCGTAATACAAAAGTAGTGTACCTCGTGTGTATCTTGAACTTAGCGTCCGCGATCTTCTTTTTTTTTTCTCCACGTGTCGGCGTCGTTTTTCCCGTACTATTTTTCCTGAAGATTTTTTCTATCCCGGACGAGCCCCCAAAATTTGTGGGGATAGAATTTAGAAACCGAGGACTGGTACGGAAACTTTATTTCACAACTTAACAAATGATGTAACATATAAAAAATAATAAACCTCTTAACACAACGTTCGTCTTTCGCGTCTTTCGTCCATCTCCCTTTTTTGTCTCTCTCTTACATCTGTCATCTCTTTCACTCTAAGCTTCGTTCAAAAACATCTTTCACAACATCGTTCGTTCAGAAACTACCATTCCCACATTAATTTAATATCATAATCCAAACTTGAATCACGCACATCGTGAAATATAATTTTTAATAATAAATATCATCACAACTGTAAATATTGATATAAGTTAATCCTAAGTCATTTCACCGATCGTCTGACGATAACACATCAACATGTGACAGGGTTATATACCTTACTATTAATAAGGGTCATCCATTAATTAAGTCACATTTTAAAAACAATGGAGCAAAGAGGCTCATGAGCGACGGTAACCATCAGGTGAACGGTAGGATTGTTTACCTATAGCAATTAAAATATCACTGAAAAAACAACAAATTAGTAAGTTTATTGTTTATGGATGACTCCTTTTGTTCTATTAAATGTAATCTCATTTATTTAATACTTTTATATTTACCAAATAAATTAAATATAGCTAAATTTTCTACAATACTTTTCTAAAAATACTTAAGTTTTTTACTACTTAATTCATTTTAATTACTTTTAAAAATCTCTTTTAATTTACCTAAATATCTGGCACCTTGAATTCTAGTAGTACTTAAAACTGAAATTCAGTTATTTGTGATTTTTTTTAAGTATTTATCTATTTATTGCATTTTATGATATTAAAGTGAGTGATATTCTACGACTGTACAGTGCATTAACTTTTATAGATAAATAGTCAAAAGATACGTTTTAATTTAAGAGCATTTAATGTATGTTTTTGTATTTAAAAAATGTAAATATAAGTTTATGGTAGAAACTAAGATTGTTGTTTTTGATAAATAAAACGATTTTTTAGAAATTATGAATATTTTTATTATTCTTTTGTTCTACAAACTATTCTTATTTTCTAAATTACAGCTAATATTTCGCTTTTATGGTGCCTTAACAGCCTTTGATAAAAATAAATAGTTTACATAAAATATAAAACGACATGGTATTTTTAGTGCCTTTAAGTTTCACGAGCAACAAGTTCAAATTTATTTATACTTTTAAATATCACTCTTACTAATAACACAACAGCTAATTCTCAGTACTGTAACAACCCATTACTGCGGACTGCTGGTCTCAGTTCTCCTCAATCAAAAGGGATCAGGTATAGTTCACGACGCGACCACAGTACGAGTTGGTCCTACACATGCCTTCCAAGGATTCTTGCAGGTTTTTGCAATTTTTGTTTTCTACTCCGTTTTCAACGAGTGGTATGATATATTACACATAAATCTTTTTCAAAAGATTTAGAGGCATAGGAAGACCGGTTCGAACCCACGACCGCACAGAAGGCTATGCGTCCCGCTTCTGGCGGGCGCGGAGGACGTCCTTGAACTGCGTGAGGATGGCGTTCTCCCTCTTGTTGCGCTCGTCCTTGCTGAAGGCGGCGAGGGCGCGCTTCTCGTCCGCGGAGTAGATCTGGTTCTCTTTGCGGATGCGGACCGCCTCCATGCGACGGTGTCTGGATAAACAAACAATGTACGTTAATAAACCTCGCAGGGGTAGTGTTTATAGATTTTACTTGGAACCGCTGTGCTTGTACATGGTTTGCTTCAAAAGATAATTTTGCTTTGGAATATCTTTTGATCATTAATTTATCATTATTGATTTTTGTCCTTAATTATTCAATAAATTTCATTACATTTCTGTCTTCGACGTTCCCGAAGCTCCCAGTCCAAATCAGTCGCATGTCCCAGTTTAAATGAGGATTAAGAGTCCTGCATAAAGGATGATAAACAATGGCCTCTCATTGCCCTGACTACTACAGTCATGAGTGATGGTAACCGCTTACCATCAGGTGGGCTATAGGCTCGTTTGCCGAATGACCATTTACATCCTAGAATAAAATTCTCAACAATACACAAAAAGCAACCATCACAATCATCATACCTGCTCCCACTCATAACATATCCAACAGCCTCATAAGACGCGATCTCATCCGAGGTGAGTCCGATCTCCCCTCTCCTCGGTATCCGCTTCCCGTCGGCCACGTAGGCGGCCATGGCGGCTCCCTCGCCGGGCAGCAGGGCTCCGCCGAGCTCGCGCGCCGTGAGGGTGCCTCCGCCGGGCGCGCGGGCCTCCGGTCCGATGATGTCGCTCGATACTTCACTGTCTTGCTTTGGTTTGGCTGTTTCTTGAAGTTCATGTTCTTCTGAAAATTTGGAATATTGTTTTAGTAGATTTTTTCAAACTACTCTTGGGTACTTTGTTATCTATGTTTTGTAGTTAACCTCGTATGTAGTTTTCAAGTATCATTTTATTCACATGCCTCAATATCTAACGTCATTATAAAACACATGAGTAAGTTAATGATACATGTAAACATAGGAAAATATATTGTATACTTGTATATTCTACAAACATAGAAGTAAAAAAGAAAAAGAACAAACTAATATTAGAACATAATAAGTGTGAAATGAAAATGTATTAGTTTAAGTCAGTGTCAACACTTACTTCCTTTCTCGACCCATATTTCTTCTTCTTCACTAGAACTGGAGCTGCTGCTTGAGCTCTTAGATTTCTTCTTGGCTTTCTTCCGAGCCTTCTTCATCTTTTTCAATTTCTTCTTAAGTTTCTTTACTTTATCTTTTGTGTTATCTTTGGAATCTTTTGATTTTTTACTCTTCTTTTTGTGTTTGTGATCTGAGTTGTCCTGTTTAGTTGGTTGTTCATCTTCAGTACTGTACAGCAAAAATTACTTATATAATTTTTCAATTTAATTTTTGATCATTGTACTGATATTACTTTTTGTTCAGCTGCATTGGTGATACTTCATTAATGTTAAATTACAGTTCACATTAAAACTATGTGATGGAAATGGTTGATGCCTTTTAATAACTAGAGCAACTTGAAAGATATGCAATACAGTTAAAAAATACTGATAATTTTAGAGATTTTTGATATGATATTATAAAGAAGAAGATTATTCTACACTCATATCAAAAATAGAAATGAAACCTCACTTTGTGACACAGACGAAGCATTACAGGTCAGCGAATTTTATAACATTATACAAACTAACTCATCAGGTCGTGTGGGTGACTTCCCCCAGATAGCGGAGACTCCGAGTGTGCCAATGCGTTCTCGTTCCTCCCTCCTTGCGTCCAGGAACTCTTCCTCTTGAGGTTTATAGCGACCTCTGGGACCTGGACCACCACCTAAACCTGAAATACATCATGAAACAACAATATTGTACTCATGTATGAATAATGATTTAATAATACACTGTATTGTACTGCAAGAAATATTTTGTAAAATTAAACAATATGAATGTCAGTTTTAGAACATATTTTTTGCATTACTCTGTATATCATGTATAATCAGTACTCAAGCTTACTTTAAACATTTGATCTCAGTATCTTATAAAGATAGATATTGTTAAAATCTACAATTCAGTTGCATTTAGACATAATTTCACTTTTAAAACTTAATGTGTCCCGAATAAGTCAATAAATAAACATACCTCCACCAAGTCCGCCTCCGTGATCTCTATACGAACTCTTCCCTCTATCGTAATCTCTATGCGACCTGTCTCCATCTCTGTGTTTATCTCTCCTATCATTTCTATCCCTACTTCTGTCTCTGCTATTTCTTCTATCGTTCTTATCCCTACTTCTGTCTCTGCTATTTCTTCTGTCGTTTTTATCTCTGCTTCTGTCACGATCTCTGCTATTTCTTCTGTCGTTCTTCTCTTTGCTGTTTCTCCTTCTGTCGTGGCTTTTGTCACGTCGGTCTCTGCTACGACGTCTCTCTCGGCTTCTACTGCGATGTCTGTCGGGGCTTCGATGCCGATCACCACCCATTGTGATCACACGAGGAAGAAGTTTATGGTTTTGTAGTTACTATGTTTTCAGTAAATAAAGATGGAATGTGTTCATTTTTGTTTCATCTAGTTGGTTCAAAAAATTTCACAATCACATTGATTATTTATATTTATTTAGTTTTTTGGCAGAATAAGAAATTAGTTTTGTTATTTTTAAAAACTATCGCATTTTATCGTGGACAACAGACAACCATGGAAAAAAAACAACGTGATTAGGGATGGGCTTAAAATATCATAACCTTCATTATTCGATTCTTGGCAAGTATCGATACATGTTGGTAGTAAGATGGAGTATTAAAATTGACAATGACACTTCTAGAAACTATTTTAGTAAAACTACATTCCGAATTTGAATGATAATTATTGATAATAAGCTGCTAACTTGCCCTCATAGCAGCTGACTTTGTGTGGCGTTTTGTTGCAATATGAAATATGTTGTGATGGTTTTGTTAATCTTAACCGTAATTCGTAAAAATCATATAAAAGTCAATTCTATATTACATAATTGATTTTATGTGCAGAATGTAGAAAAGAAAAATATTATAAATATTTGTCATAATTGAAAAATAATTAAAAAATGTTGTAGGAGAACTCTAGGTGCACATTAGTATTTAATAATTATAATCATAACCATTTCATGCGTGAATTTTTTTCAAACATTGGGACATCCGATTTTCTGATTTAAAAAAAGATCGATGAAGAAACTAATCGATTTTTTCTCTACGCACATCACTACCTGGTGCAGCACTGACATATTCACGAATTTGGCATTTGACATAAGCGAAATGAATCATAGATAATACATGAACTTTATTGCACAGACTAAACCAACTTGTGGACTTGACTGTGTATTGAACGTGTGAAACAGATATACATCATGCAAGTTCATCAGGCAGCTTACATTCAGTATTGATTATTTTTTCGGACTGTCCATTGAATTTTATTAATGAGTTATGTGATGTCATTATTGTTTGTTTTTGCTGTGGTTTTTGCTTAGTTACGTTGAATTCAGTAATTTTGAACTATCTGAAATACTAAATTACTCAAACGGACATGAAATTATCAACGCCAAGATACACAGTTTGCTTAATTTTTCAATTTCTTTTATTATTTAGCGATTTAATATTTAACTGTGTCAGTTTATTCCCAAGAACTAAGGATGGTCTCTTGGTATTGTTTATGTGAGTTATTGGCGCATTTTTAACCGTATATTTCCTAAAACTAAGATAAAATCAAGTAATAATGATTCCTATGAACAATAAAGTTAATGCAGTTTTCTTTAGATTTCAGGATTTATTCTTAGTGTTATCCATAACAGCAATGCTGATGACATTCTTCTCCACCTATTTATTTCAGGTGAGAAATAGTATTAAGTTCACGAAAAAGGTTTTAGTCACAGGCAGTATTTGATCTGATTA
Organism: Trilocha varians; assembly: GCA_030269945.2. Taxonomy (NCBI): domain Eukaryota; kingdom Metazoa; phylum Arthropoda; class Insecta; order Lepidoptera; family Bombycidae; genus Trilocha; species Trilocha varians. Next base: position 12,456,360 of record AP028261.1, on the reverse strand, counting down.
AAATCGTGAGAATCGCTTAATCTTCAAGCCAGTAGCGCTATTGGTAGACAAGCGAATAGACGTCAGCCATAGTGCACATGACAGAGAGCTAAGTACCAGACGGAGTTATTACTGCCGTTCATGCACCTGAACTGGCATTGATCAGAGGACAGTGCAGGGCTGCTATCTCTACTATACTATTTTTAAGTATTCTCATCAAACCTCGTAAGCCAGTCACAACTTCGTCAGGAGTCTTTTCTTTACGCTCTTGTCTGCTAGATATAGTCTTCTCCAAATTTCAATGTACGCTAGTAAATTTACAAATTAATGAGTTCATAGATTTATTTAAAATGAGCTCTAAGATGTTATCACGCACTTCTCGATTAGATTGTATATTATGAACTCTAGATAATGTTAACAACCACCTCACTTCAAAGCCAGTGTGTCTAATGTCTATGTGCAGGCGGGTCTGGTCGAGGTGTTGGTGCGTAAGTTCCGCGCGGCGTGCGGCGTGTGCGCGGCGTACGTGTCGTGTAGCGTGGCGCTGCACGCGGTGTGGCTGCACCATAAGTGGTACGCGCCCGACAGTGTGTCCACGCCGGTTATTATCTTCCTCTTCTTGGTGCAGAGATGTTGTAAGTGGATTTTTTGTAATAGTTTGAGTTTGAATTGATCAATCAACTTTTCTTCCTTAACTAATTTAGCAATACAAAAACAAAATTTAATTGTTGTTTAAACGCGCTAATCTCAGGATCTACTGGTCCGATTTTAAAAATTCTTTCATTGATGGAAAGCCCATTTATCGAGGAAGGTATAGAAGGGTATATTTTATTTTCAAGAAAATTAGGTTTCCGTATGAAAATAAATATGTAACACAAGGCGAATAATCGAAAACCTATTTATGCGTACGCTGCAAAAACTATTATTGACAATAGAACAAAATGATGTACTACGGGTTTTTAGGACTTTTGAAGACAAACAAAAAAGTCCGCGACAGCATATATCTAACTATCATAGTTTAGTCACAATAACCGCTTTTATGATTATGAAAAATATTTTTTCGTCCCAAGATTGAATTTAACGTTAAATGAGTATCGTTATATTAACCCTTATCCAAATTAAGTATTTTATTATCAAGAGTATTAATGTAGAAGTAAATTACTATTTGTTTTATTCCAATCGGACTTTTCGTTTAGAAGTTATTACGAGTATAAAACGCCATGAATATGTGGGGCACTGCGGGCCGCGAAAATAATAACTCGACGGCATGTCGGCAAGCCGAGTACTGTTTGAACCCCTTTGTAACGCAGACGAAGTTGCGCGGGTCAGCTAGTTAGTATAGATAATTCATGTCAACTTTATATTGAGGTCCCTATGTACCACGTATTAATCCATAAAAGCTGCTAGACCTAGCTCAGGTACTAAATACCGTCCGTATGTTTCAGTATCTCCGTGGTATTATTTCTTCTACAAGCGCGCGGCGCTGCGGGTCAGCGACCCTCGCTTCTATGAAGACATCGAGTGGATCAACCATCAACTACAACCGCATTGAGGAAGTCTAAATGTTAAGAATATTTTATTTTTTCACTAAGTCTTAAGTCTGATCCAAAGAGTTGTTATTAATGTTGATAATAAAAATAAATGCAACGGCATTGAATTTATAAAATGGTTTTACTTTTTGCTCTACCCAGCACGTGCTATCAAATAATACCCATCACTCAACAAAAAGGTTATGGTCCTTCGAGCCGGATATGGATTTAAGCTGCAATTTTTAAGCACAACATAACTCTACAATTGGTAAACTTCTTCATAAATGAAACAAAATTAAAATTTCAGTAACATTTATTTACACATAACACATGAATGACACAAGGAATCATAATAAATATATCAGGGTATGAGGTTATTCGTGAACATTATCGTAAGAGGGCAGCCTGTACAACGTAATGAACAGCAGCGCCATCTGCCTCTGCCGCGCGACGGCCGCGTCCACCGCGCGCTGCTAGAAGCTCGCGCGGCACAGCGGGCAGCTCGACTTGTTGCTTGTCACGAACCACTTGCGCTGGGAACGAAGTCGATAACATCAATAGCGTCTGTGATGTGTCCATTCACATTGCAGAGGTCCGAGCGACGGTAACCATGCTCGATCAGGTGACACACTGATCCGTCTTGCTTTAGACTCTGGCTGTGTTAGGGATCACTGTATATCCTGTACCAACTACCATCTAATCTTAAGAATTATCTTGTAGCTTCGTTTGAAGAAGGAAAAGTCATAGCACTCTGGAAACAGCGAGGAGGTCTTTGGCGGTGGTCCTACATTCATTAGACACAGACAAGTACCACACAAAAATCTTCGAAATGCACCAATAAAACCAATAACAATTAGTAATAATACATACCAGACATTCCTTGTGGAACTTGTTCTTGCACTGGAAGCAAACCACGCGGGGCAGCGTGCCCGTGTTGGGATGCAGCACACAGTAGCAGATGTAGCACTGCGCTGAGCGACCTATCTTGTCTTCACACGAGCGACGCCACAGCCGCAGCGCGTCCAGCACTGTGCCGCTCTGTAACACGCAGTCACCGTCACACACACGCACCGTCACACACACGGACAGTCACCGTCCCACGCACAGTCACCGTCACACGCACGCACACACTCCCACTGACCTGGTAGGCGAGGTAGACGGCCATCCAGTGCGTGTTGGCGCCGGGCGAGCCGGGCGGGGGCGGCGTGATGCGGGGGGCTCCCACGGGGTGGTCCCGCGCCAGTTCTATGCGCAGCTCCACGCCGCGACCCTCCGCGCGGTACACGCACAGTACCTCGCCGGCGGACGGCAGCACCTGGATCTAAACACATACAGCGTTAGTTGAACCTTATACAGGTCGGATCTGAAACTGTCGATCAGCTGATGTGGGGTGAATGACCTGTCCTAATACAACTTAGAATCACTTTTGACATCGGAATTTGTTAAACGTTTTTTTTGTGAGTTGACCGCTATTATAGACCGTACAAAGTTCAAAGTTGTATTCGGCCAGGTCAATCACCCCACATCAGCTGTACACTGTAGCTGCAGTACCTCGGTGTCCTCGATCTCGGCGCCGCGTTTGAGCACGAGGTCGAGTTGTTCCTTGATGGCGGGCGGCGAGATGTAGTGCTGGAGCAGCGCGTCGAGCACGCGTCCCTGCCGCGCCGAGGCCGCGCCGCGCCAGCCCCGCGCCGCCACGCACGCCGCGCCGCGCACGCCGCACGACACTACGCGGCACGACAGCCACTCCACCGTGTCCACCGCCGGCGTCGCTATGTCACGGAATGATACACAACTGTCATGATAAATATCTTAATATTTTTTTGTAAATGTGAGTTAACGGTGTGATTCGCGCACATAAAGTACCATATTTTAGAGATTAAGTAACACATGTACATAATTTGTGAAAATTTCAACTGTTTAGCTAACACCGTTCTTGAGATACAGCCTGATGACAGACAAACGGGCAGTGAAGTCTCAGTCATAAGGTCCCGTTTTTATCCCTTGGGCATATTCGACACAAGAATCTCTAAAAACAATCACTTTCATAAACTGCAACAGCTTCGTACAACTCGATTCCTCCCGGGTGACCTGTTTATCAATTCCCTTACCCATGAGCGTGGGTGTGGGTGAGTTGAGGAAGCACGTGGCGTAGTGCGCCGGGAGCGGCTTGTTGTCGAATATGCAGGTCAGGATCTCCTCCGGCAGCAACATGAGACACGCCTCTATCAGCGGAGCGCCGTAGTTGTTGTCTCTGTGGACGGCGCATGATTACAGTATACAGGGTGTCCCGGAACTATGCCACATGAATGGGAAGTACTTTAGATATTAAGGACGTTTAGCTAAAAGGAAAGCGACAGTGTTTGGTTTCTGAAAATGGAATTAATTAAGTCGGAAAAATCACATGCTGTATTTTTATGATGTTGGTCGCGCCGTCTGGCATGGCTTGCCGTCTCGTTCTCGCTTGTTGGTTCCCGGTAGGTGAGACAGCGGCCGGCTAGTACAGTACTGACTTGTATATGTGCGTGTAGTAGTGCGTGAGTTCTCCCTTGGCGACGCGGCACTGGCGATGCACGCTGTCCGCCAGCAGCAGCCAGCCGAGGCACGCGCTGTGGCTCGCCGACAGCGGGTCCAGCTTGCAGATGGCCTCGCCCACGCTGCAACAACACACAGACTGTACCGTCGCTGCACCACCACGACGTTAGACGGAGTGTAGTGACTCACGTGTAGGGCGCGAGTTGTTCCCGCACGGCGTCCCGCAGCGCCGCGTAGTGTTCGCGCACGTAGTCGAGCGAGAGCTGCGGACGGTCGTTCTCCTCGTACTCCTCCTTGTCGTCGCTGGTGGACTCGCTCCAGATGGAGAGCTTGCCGACTGGGGATAGTGGTGGGGGGAGTCATGTCTGGATCGTACGGCCCGAGAGAGCGGGTGAGATAGCGACTTTTAGTTAAGAGCTCGGTACTCGTGAGATTTAGGCATTAACATGGTATTTGACTGATTTTTAGAAATAGCTCTATTTTATTTTTTATAACCTTCTAACTATGCCAATCTAATATATCGGAGAATTACTATGATTATGACGTCACATATAAGCTACGAGAACAAGAGTCTGACTGATGACTCTGTATTTGACAGATTGTTTTGTTTACTTGCGTGTGACGTCAGTAACTTCTTAACGAATTACAGGCGTTTTCGAGTTAGACAAAATGTCAATGATGAACAATTTTTTATTCATCTGATTCTTTTCCACGCTACCCTATGAACAGTAACTCACCGTCCTCCAACACCATAGGTTCCGCAATCATCTCTAACACACAAGCAGCGAGGTACTTATACGCGTGGTGGCACGTGGCGGCCGGCGTGGCCTCCGCCGTGGCGACCACGGTGGCGGCCAGCGTCTCGGTGCAGGTCCGCACGAGGCGGCTGAGCGCGTGCGTGTTGACCTGGTGCTCCTTGGGGAGGGAGTTCCAGTCCATCTGCCGCGTGCACAGCATCAGCTCCTCGATCGTTGATATGTGTGTTGATTTTATTTCTGTCTCGTGAGATTCTGAAATTGAAACGTATGAATTGGAATATTTATAATATGTTATGTGGTGACGTCCCTCCACTCGGCAGGCAGCGCGGCCACGTGCTGGCTGGGCGTGCGCCGCGTGCACTGCGCGTCCAGGCGCTGTGTGCGGTGTGACGTCACTATACTCACGGAGCACGTGCACGACGAGCGCGAACAGGTTGGCGTGCAGGTCGGGCGCGAAGATGTCCCTCCACTCGGCGGGCAGCGCGGCCACGTGCTGGCTGGGCGTGCGCCGCGTGCACTGCGCGTCCACGCCGCTGATGAACTCCTCCGTGGCGCGGTACAGGCGCAGCACCGAGCGGGCCAGCAGCGCGTACTGACACAGAACAGGGTTAACAAAACTAATAAACAACTTCAGATCTTTTCAGACACAGTTACAGTAGGATTGTAATATAGTTACCTTGGTGGATCCCCAGCGCGCCTTGGTGAGCTGCAGCGAGGAGAGTAGCGAGCACAGCGTGATGGTGAGGAAGTCCCAGAAGGCAGCCGAGCCAGTCCAGCCACGACGCACCACCAGCGCGCGGAGACACTCGCACACCGCCGCGTTACACGACACCTGCTGCCACGTCGCCGTCCACACGTCCCTGCACACACACACACACACACACAGTGACGCACACCAGCGCGCGGAGACAAAGTGACGTCACTAACGCACGCACCTGTCGTAGAGCATGACGTGGTTGTGCCGGTAGTAGAGGTTGAGCACGACGTCGAGCCCGCAGGAGGGATGGCAGCGCGCCAGGTCGTGCAGGAAGCGCTGGTCCAGTACGTCGCGCTCGGAGCCGTGCGCGGCGTACACGCTGCGGATCATCACGAGGTACACGGCGCGCGCGTCCGCCTCCTCGTCCGTGCACTCGCGCAGGTTCGCCTGTAACACGTGCATGTACACCGTCTAAAGTAGACTTGCCCACCCAACCTCCTAACTCATTCAATTTCCCACCCAACCCCCTCATTCAATCACTTTACACAACCCCTTCACTCACTCACTGCACCCAATCCCCTCACTCATTCAATCTCTCATCCAACTTATTTACTGATTTAATTTCCCAGCCAACCTCTCACTTATTCACAGCCGATAAGACTGATTGTAATGTCATCAACAGTGAAATGTATACTAACTTAATAAATCATCAACAATAGGCTATTACGCACCAAGCAAATAAAACTATAAAATTATCATACTTTGATAGATTTACGAAAAACTAAGTGATTAATATTGATTTCTACTCACAAAAAACGCAAAATATATTTTATATTCCAATTTTAAAATTCGTGTTTTTTTATCTGTGCTTCGAATGTCAAAAACGCTATCCGCCATGATGGCTTGTAATATGACGTCACCTTTACAGTAAACCCCTTAGCAAATCGTAGTGTTTACACCGCTGTTTACTCTGTGAGTGATGCAAAAGTGACGTTAGAAGATGGCGGTGCATTTGGCGACGTTTTTGCGCCAAATTTGAAATTGAAATTTTAAATGGCAAATTTTAGCCTAATTTGGTTAAAAAAAATTGTTATATTTTTTTATAGGTTATGAACAAAAGATTAAATTAAAATAGAAAAAAAAATGGGGTGGAATAGCCTATTACATCATTAGTTACATCATCTAAAGTTATCTTAAAGACCTGTTGGTCTTTACTAACTACACTGACCTGTAAACTATGGAAGAATCCATTTCCAGTGACGATTTCCGCCATCTTTTCCAGATTCAAATTGGCCGTGTCAAACGGTTTTTCCTTCTCCAAATCTTCTGTATCTATATTAAGTTCGTAATGGCGTCTTGCCTTAGACCAATAGTAGCCGTATGAGGCTGCTAGTTGTGTTAGGTTCGATAAAACGCATAGTTGTAAGGGTCGTGGAGTTTTTTTAATCGTTTCTGATATAACTAGGTCTATTGTTGGTTTTGCTGCCTTTATGATTTGCATGTGTAGGGGGGACTACAAGAGAAATAGAATTTTGGTTATAGATGAAATTAGATGATAGATTTTTGAAAATTAAACTGAGATTACGTGAGAAGTGCTTTTCAAACAAAAAAGGATAAGGGAAATCGGTTCACCTAGAAAATAAACAACAAATTATAAAATCACAACAAGTCGTCGCCTCAGTGCTTGTTTGGCCAATCTGCACTCGAGCAAATTTTACAGGACACAGCAAACAAGCACGGAATGAAATTAAGTGCCGTGTTGAGAAAAAAAATTAAATGAGATTTTTATTGTTTTAGAATTGAATATTTAAAAAAATATTTTACCAGTCGGATGGAAATTTTATTCTTTATAATACTGCATTAAAAAGTAATTTTCGTAAAAAATGTCAGATTGGCCAAACAAGCACTGAGGCGACGAAGTGTTTTTAAGGACAACTCAAACAGTTCTAACTAAGAGAATAACTAAGAAAAGAGAATTATCAAAATCGGTTCACCAAAAGAAAAGTTTTACAATAAAAGGGAATTCAACTTACAAAAGCATAAGCCTCGTTCAGTGTACAGATCACCATATAATCATACAAAATCTTACAAAACTCCAGCCCAAAGTATTTATCTCTCAACAGAACTGTGCACCACAATTTCGGTTCATCATCCTCGGTTTCGTGAAGTAACAACTCCTTGAGGTAGAGCGCGCGAAAAACGCACTTATTCACATACAGTGTAAGATCATTATCGTTCAACTCAGTCACTTCAGTGTCAGCTTCTTCTATTATCTTCTTCATATGCCTGTCGTCTTTGAAAGGACTATTGAAGTTAGACTGAATACAATCATGTCTGACAGCATAGGATTCTACCGCGTCGTTGTTCGTGGAAAATAGTAATTTAGTGAACTCTATCATTTCGTCTAGTTTTGTGGGTATTGAATCATCTTTGTTGAGAAGGTAGGGACATAAGTATGTTATGTTCTCGACCTGTTTTATTTGTAGAGATTTCGTTCTGAAAGTGAAAAATGATTTGTGATTTTGGTTGAGGTTATGAATACAGGGTGTTTCAAAGTTATGTGATGTGATGGTACCTTAAATATTGTACATCTTTTGGAAAGGATTATTTGTAATTTAATTATTTTTTAGATTACATAGACAACATAATACAGGGTGTTCATTTTTTTGCAGGTTTCATTTTTAAATAACACAAAAAAAAAATATAAAATCGTTAAATGCAGTATTCAAAAATAACATTTTCTTTTTGTAAATCTATACCTATGTTCTAAATAGATAGTTCTAAAATTATATTTTTCTAATAGGTATTTATGAGTGTCATAGGCTGTATAATAATTCTAAAGTTAAAATTAGGTTAAAACAGCACAGTCCAGCATACAATATTTAGCGCCTTCACATCACACAACCCCCACAAACTGCACGTACTTATCAAACAAGGCGTCGTTGATATACTCGGCTATCTCCCCGAGCAGGCGCGCTCTGTGCGCGGACAGCAGCGCGCCCACTCCGTCCTGC